>CM065591.1:177742490-178023072 GCA_033119425.1 Bufotes viridis
CACTAAATATGCAGCCCCTGTACATGCAGGCTCACTACTGACATGTGCACTGAGCTTTAGTGGTAGGACTGGCTACAGTAGGCCTATTAAAGCTTAATAAGGTTCAGAAGCAAATTATTCTGTAGTGTGCATGTTAAATGTTCCCCTTGGATACAGCTACAGAATGTGTTATTAGTAATTTAGCTGGCTAAACAAAGGCTTTGTTTCCATAGGCATGACTTTAAACTGATCTCTGCTGTATTTAAAGCAATAGTCCATGCAAAAATGATACACTGTGTCATGCCTAGTGCATACATACCTGATGGGGTCACTGCATGACTTTATAACCTTCTTAAAGACAAAACTACAACTTGTCTAAATATGCATATTAAGAAATGGGAGTCAGATTTACAGTCTCCTATATCGATTTAGGAATGTGGAGCTTCAAATGGTTGTATATACAAACCACTTTGAAGTGTCATATGCATTAAAATGGTACTAAACTTCAGATAAGATACACCGTACTATATGGTTCCATCTTGCATTAACTTATGCTGGAGACATTGTGGTCACACAGGAAATTAGCTTCACATACTTTGGGGATGTGCATTTTATCACTATGGACTGCTACAGAACAGATCATGTATATACATGCACAGACTCCAATATCTCTCACAACAAAATTTGCCTTTGCATTATTAAAAGGTATAGATGATCACCCGGTGATCTCTAGATCTATAGAAGCAAACCTATTCCTGTTCATTTTTGTATGTATGAACAGATGTTAGCCTGCCAATAAACACACATTCCTTGGATTAGCAGCTCCTATTTCTCAATATACTGTATACCGCACACACACAGACACCCACTATATACCGCACAAACACACACAAATAGTCTATAGATTATAGTTTGTATCCTGTTGGTCAGGACTCAGGAGAAGCTTTCTTTGTCAGACCGCCAGTATTTGCTGGTTCATTTAGAGTTACTCAGGGTGCACCACGGGGAGGCAAACCAGCTGTACACCCCATACTGTACCGTCACTTCACTAGACAGGTACATCTCTGCTTAGCTGGACCTTATCTGATAGCCCACATACAGTCGTAATACAATCCCATCTTCTAACCGTAACAGTAAGGCTGCATGCACACGCACGTGTTTATTCACAACTACGGATCGTAAAAACCCGGGCTGCTGTCCTGCAGAGTGGACGAGCGCACGGCGTCATTGGTTGCTAACTCGCTATAACGCCACCTCTGTACAGTAATACACTTGTATAGATCATGGCCGAAAGCGCACAGCGTCATAGCAACCAATGATGCCATGCACTTGTCCACTCTGCAGGATGGCAGGCCAGGTTTGTACGGTCCGTAGTTGTGAAAAACACGCCCTTGTGCAGGTGGCCTAAATCTAATATTTCCACTTCAAAGACTTACATACTTTTTGCAGTTTACTTGTTTTACTTATTTTCAATACCATTATTGTTAAAAATTGGGATTATATGCTTGCATTTTTATCTTGCAGCGGATGTTGTGGCGGGGATATGACCGCACCCGGTCCCACGCTGAGAAGCAGTGGATGGTGTGGCAGCTGGCATTTGAGATCTGGCGCAAAACAAGCTTTTTATGGGCTTCCGAAGAAAGGAGTTGAATACAATAATTTTATTTAGATATTTTTCTCATTTCACTTCACCGACTTGGGCCTCATGCACACGATCGTTTTTTTATGCTGTCCGCAAAAAGGGGTTCCGTTGTTCAGTGATCCGTGTCCGTTTTTGCCTTCCGTTGTGTCTTCCGTTTTTTTTAGCGGACATGATCCAAAAGATTTTACCAAAAGGCAGGCTGACAATTTTTCCCAAGTGCCTGCCAAGGGATCTGCAAAAAAAACGGACACGGAACGCAGATGACACACGGATGGCCATCCGCATTTTTTCACGGACCCATTGACTTGAATGGGTCCGTGAACCGTTTTTCACGGACAAGAATAGGACAGGTTATATTTTTTTGACGGACTGGAATCGCGGACCACGGACACGGAGGATAAACGGTGCATTTGCCGAGGTTTCCACGGACCCATTGAAAACCAATGGGTCCGCAGAAAATCACGAAAAACGGAGCAACGGACACGGAATCAAACAACGGTCGTGTGCATGAGGCCTTAGACTATTGTGTTCTGATCCATCACATAAAATTTAGATTAACAAAACCTTTAATAGAAGGCTGTAATGTACCAAAATAAGCAAAAAGTCAAGGGGGGTGAATACATTTGGAAGGTACTGTATGTACAGTAATGTAAATAAGTATTTTATCCCTTAACAACTGGTTAATTAGTACCTGGTGGGACACGCCCCAAATTAACCAAATTACATCCAACATCTTAACCTAGCTGTGGTTGTATTGTGTATATATATATATATATATATATATATATATATATTTAAACACACAGCGCGATAGAGATTTTGGATGTAACCAGCTGATTTTGTACAAGTGACGGACTGAACCATCACTGTGTCTGCAGTAGAAGCCTGAGGCCTAGCCTCCTTCCTACGGGCTATGGACCCAGGACTATGGAGACCCCCACTCTGACCTAGACCTATTTGGGTTAAAGTGAACTATAAACCATGATTTATTGGTTGAGTTTATAGGCCACATCTTTCCTATTCACCATTAAAGTTGCATGGTGTGAATCCATAAACGCAATAAGGGTTAACTCTGCTCTGAGACTCCCAATCAATGTGTTAGTATTTTTGTCCCCTTGTTCTATTGTGTTAGTGATGGGATTAAGAAGTAGCCGAGTCTGGTGGTCTGGTGTAGAGAATTATATCATCCTATGATACACTGAGGAGATAATTCCATCCCATGGGTCTCCTCTCGCCCTATTGTTCCATCAAGACACTGTGGAGGGGATGTCTGTTTGCATGCTGTTCATTTTTTATTGAGTTATGCGGCATAAAGCTGGCAGCCACTGCAATTATATATAGATCCCTCCATATTGGAATTTCTTTATATCTAATGTTGTTAAGATTTCAGAGTTGATTCTCTAAAATCGTAGCATTCTGTGATTACAGAAGTTCCTATTCCCTCCATTCGGAGAAGGCGATCGGTGGAGGCCATGGAGGTGGTGGAAGTTGAGGAGGAAGAGGAGGAGGAGGCCGGACCCTCCCAGCCTATTGAGCCACCCCTACCAGATGTGGGAGAAGTGAAAGAGGTGGAGGTGGAAAGTGCTGGACAATCCAGCACCGCGCAATCTCAGGACTCGGAGGAAGAGGAGGCGATCACCAGCCCCCGTCAGGATGGCAAATATGTGCACATAGCAAAATGATTATGTATCAATAACATGTACATAAACATTAAAAGGGCCAACAACGAGGGACAACATACACTATAGTAATATAAAACAAGAACACTGGACAATAACTCTTTAATCTACATTAAAACCATTAACTTTACAAATAAATAATATTAAACTCTATTGACCTATCACTAACTAACAAACAAAATAAAATGATACTCTACTGAAATATCACAAACGAATAAACTATATAATCACCATAAATATCCCTAACTATTGAGATTTAAATCGTCAATGTGTATAAAGACTTTAAATAAAAAAAAAAAATAAAGGTAAAAAATAGAGAAACAGACATATTTTGTACCGTCGTGTACATATCGACCATTTCTATAAAAATATCCTATGACCTAACCCCTCAGGGGAACACTGTAAAAATAAAAAAATAGAAACAATTAAAAAAAATTATGATTTTGTCACCTAACATCACTAAAAGTGTAACACCAAGCTATCAAAAAAGGCATATGCCCCCCAAAATAGTGCCAATCTGTCATTTTATTTGGCCAAAAATGAGACCCTACCATTAGAAAATCGCCAATTAAAAATAATAATATGGCTCTCAAACTATGGAGATATTTAAACATGAATTGTTTTTGGTTCAACAATGCTTTTATTGTACAAAAAAGGAATAACTCAAAAATAAGGAAACATATTAGGTCTTGCCGCATATGTAACAACCAGCTTTATAAAAATATCATACAAAGTAACCCCTCAGGTGGACAACTTTCAAAACAAAAATAGAAACTCTCCAAAAAGGCATTTTTTGGACAACTTTTATCACACAAAGTTGTAATAGCAAGTGATCAAAAAGTCATATGCACCACAAAATAAAGGATTAAAAGTTTAAGAATTGCAAATAATGTTCACATATATATATATATATATATATATATATATATATTTTTCCAACAGTACTGAAGACATTGAAGGCCAAAGTGGCAAAGATGCGGAAGGAGCACCGCCAGGATATGCAGGCCATTCAGGAGGGGATGAAGGCCATGGAGGAGAGGCACCGCCAGGCCATGAAGGGGGTGCAGAAGATGCTCCTGCTATTGGAAAAGTTGCCTTAAAAATGTTTTTTTTTGTTCTAATAAGTTATATAAATCGTTTATATAGTTATAACGTGTATTTTGGTTTTTGTAATATTGCTCTGTTTTAGTGTAATAGCTCGGCCTAAATCAGCCAGAATTGACAGGAGCTGGTGAATACATATCAAATACATATAGGCCATGATTTATCATACCTTCACTCCAGAATTCTGGCATCAAAAAGTCCCAAAATAGGGCATTTGCGACTTTTCACACTCATTTGCGCAAAATTTTGTGACTTTTTTACATGTGTACACCACTCACTCCAGTTTTGTAAAAATGGGCGTGGTTAGTCATGTTAATGAGTTTCACTCCAGATTTATCATTGGGACTTTTTAAAAAAGTCGCAAAAAAGTCCCAATTTCACTCCAGTGAGGACCATGCTTATCTTATGCGACTTTTTAATAGAACATGCGACTTTTTTGTAAAGACGTGCCACTTTTGTAAAGCCGTTTACTGAAGGATGAACTGCTGCCATCAAACCACATTTATCACAGTATTAAAGGACCATTAATTAATCTGACTGAGCCAAAAGTGACTTTGGACTTATGTGAAATTGGAGTAAGATAGAAGTGTAATGATAAATCTGGCCCATAGGGTCTATTCACACATCTGTAAAATTGGTCCGCATCCGTTCCACAACTTAGCGGAACATTTATAGACCCATTGATTTTCAATTCCAGTCAGCAAAATTAGGTATTCACAGGATAAGTAAGTAACTGTCGGCCAGTACAGGCCCCAAAAATTAGCCAACAGGCATTCACCTGACAGCAAAGAACTTTGTATTCTGTGGCTGGAGGTACATTAGTCATTCACAGGATAAATAAGTAAGTGTTGGCCAGTACAGGCCCCAAAAATTAGCCAACATAGGTTCACCTGACAGCAAATAACTTTGTATTCTGTGGCTGAAGGTACATTAGGCATTCACAGGATAAATAAGTGTCGGCCAGTACAGGCCCCAAAAATTAGCCAACATTCGTTCACCTGACAGCAAAGAACTTTGTATTCTGTGGCTGGAGGTACATTAGGCATACACAGGATAAATAAGTAAGCGTCGGCCAGTACAGGCCCCAAAAATTAGCCAACAGGCGTTCACCTGACAGCAAAGAACCTTGTATTCTGTGGCTGAAGATACTTTAGGCATTCACAGGATAAATAAGTAAGCGTCGGCCAGTACAGGCCCCAAAAATTAGCCAACATGCGTTCACTAGTGATGAGCGGCAGGGGCAATATTAGAATTTGCGATATTTTGCGAATATTTGGGCGAATATTCGCCATATATTCACAAATTCACGAATTCCTGATCTTCAGGCATTATTTTCTTGATTGCCAAAATTCACATTAAAAATTTGCATAAAATTTGCATAAAAATTCACGTAGTCTGGTATATAAAAAAAAAAACGAATATTCGCGATTACGAATATGTTTTGAGATATTCTAAATATTCGCAAATTCTCGAAGTGCTGATATTCGCGATTAAAATTCTCAATTCAAATATTCGTGATCAACACTAGCGTTCACCTGACAGCAAAGAACTGTATTCTGTGGCTGGAGGTACATTAGGCATTCACAGGATAAATTAGTAAGTGTCGGCCAGTACAGGCCCCAAAAATTAGACAACAGGCGTTCACCTGACAGCAAAGAACTTTGTATTCTGTGGCTGGAGGGACATTAGGCATTGACAGGATAAATAAGTAAGTGTCAGCCACTAGTACAAGGCCCAAAAATTAGGCATTCAACGGACATATAGGCCTTTTATGCCGCTGAATTTACCTAAGACAGGGACCATGAATTGTTCTGGGTGGTGGCGGATATTTGGGGGTTTCATGAGGAGTTTGAATCAAACATGGTCTACTGATCACATGTGTTGAATTCATCCGAGATACATGCCTCATTCATTTTTAGAAATGTGAGGTAGTCCACACTGTCGTGAGCTAGGCGAGTGCGCATATCGGTCACGATCCCCCCTGCTGCGCTGAACGTTCTTTCGGACAGGACATTCCAGAGAATGCCAGAGATACATTCACTTGATGCTGAATGTGGCCATATAGCTCTGGAATGCCCTTCTGGGAGAAATATTTCCTTCCTGGGACCTTACATTGCGGTGTTCTAATGGCCATAAATTTTCTAAAGGCCTCCGAGTCCACCAATTTATATGGCAGTAGTTGGCGTGCTAGCAGTTCTGAGCCAGCGGTCAACCGTTGGGCAAGAGGGTCATCCGGTGTCATCATCTTTTTACGCTCGAACATTTGGGCCACGGAAGCCTGCCTTTTGCCAGATAAACGTGAGGACAGCAAGATGGAAGGTGGAGTGGAGGACAATTTGGAGGAGAGAGTAGAAGGAGAAGAGGCAGGATGTGGAGCGCCAGGAGTGTGGCTTTGTGGGTTCTAACATAGTAACATAGTATATAAGACCGAAAAAAGACATTTGTCCATCCAGTTCGGCCTGTTTCCTACAAGTTGATCCAGAGGAAGGCAAAAAACCCCTGTGAGGCAGAAGCCAATTTTCATCACTTAAGGGGAAAAAAATTCCTTCCCGACTCCAATCAGGCAATCAGAATAACTCCCTGGATCAACGACCCCTCTCTAGTAGCTGTAGCCTGTAATATTATTACACTCCAGAAATAAATCCAGTCCCCTCTTGAATTCCTTTATTGTACTTACCATCACCACCTCCTCAGGCAGAGAGTTCCATAGTCTCACTGCTCTTACAGTGAAGAATCCTTTTCTATGTTTGTGTACAAACCTTCTTTCCTCCAGACGCAGAGGATGTCCCCTTGTCACAGTCACAGTTCTGGGGATAAATAGATGATGGAAAAGATCTCTGTACTGACCCCTGATATATTTATACATAGTTATTAGATCTCCCCTCAGTCGTCTTTTTTCTAAAGTGAATAACCCTAATTTTGATAACCTTTCAGGGTACTGTAGATCCCTCATTCCAGTTATTACTTTAGTTGCCCTCCTCTGAACCCTCTCCAGTTCTGCTATGTCTGTCTTGTTCAGAACCTAGAACTGTACACTGTACTCCATGTGTGGTCTGACTAGTGATTTGTAAAGTGGTAGGACTATGTTCTCATCACGGGCGTCTATGCCCCTTTTGATGCAACCCATTATCTTATTGGCCTTAGCAGCAGCTGCCTGACACTGGTTTTTGCAGCTTAATTTGCTGTTTATTAAAATTCCTAGATCCTTTTCCATGTCAGTGTTACTGAGTGTTTTACCATTTAATATGTAATGGGTGACTTGCATTATTCCTTCCCATGTGCATAACTTTACATTTGTCAGTGTTAAACCTCATCTGCCATTTTTCTGCCCAAGCCTCCAATCTATCCAGATCCCTCTGTAGCAGAAAACTGTCCTCTTCAGTGTTAATTACTTTACACAGTTTAGTGTCATCTGCAAAAATAGATATTTTACTGTGCAGGCCTTCTACAAGATCATTAATAAATATATTGAAGAGAATAGGGCCCAATACTGACCCCTGAGGTACCCCACTAGTTACAGTGACCCAATCTGAGTATGTACCGTTAATAACCACCCTCTGTTTTCTGTCACTCAGCCAGTTACTTACCCACATACAGACATTTTCTCCCAGTCCGAGCATCCTCATTTTATATACTAACCTTTTATGAGGTACGGTGTCAAATGCTTTGGAGAAGTCCAGATATACGACATCCATTGATTCACCACTGTCAAGTATAGAACTTACCTCCTCATAGAAGCTGATTAAATTTGTTTGGCATGACCGATCCCTCAGGAAGCCATGCTGATATGGTGTTATTTGCTTATTTTCATTGAGATACTCCAAAATAGCATCTCTTAGAAACCCTTCAAACAGTTTACCAACAATAAATGTTAAACTTACCGGCCTATAATTTCCAGGCTCTGTTTTTGGACCCTTTTTGAATATTGGCACCACATTTGCTATGCGCCAATCCTGTGGAACATTCCCTGTTATTATAGAGTCTGTAAATATCAGAAATAATGGTCTTGCTATGACATCACTTAATTCCCTTAGGATACGGGGGTGTATGCCATCCGGTCCTGGCGATTTGTCTATTTTAATCTTTTTAAGTCGCTGTTGTACTTCTTCCTGGGTCAGACAGGGCACTTTTTAATGGGGGATTTAGTTTTACATTCTGCATTTCATCTGACAGTTTATTTTCCTCAGTGAATATAGTGGAGAAAAAAATATTTAATAGTTTTGCTTTATCCTCGTCGCTCTCTGCAACACCCCCCTTATTGCTATGTAGAGGGCCGACTCCTTCAGATTTATATTTTTTACTATTTATATAATTGAAGAACATTTTAGGGTTAGTTTTACTCTCTTTGGCAATTAATCTCTCGGTCTCTAGTTTGGCAAATTTTATTAGTTTTTTACATATTCTATTTTTTTCCTTATAGTTTATCAGTGCTTCCTGACTCCCCTCCTGTTTTAGCGATTTATATGCTTTCTTTTTGTCATTTATTGCCTTCTTTACGGTTCCATTTATCCACATTGGTTTCTTATTGTTCCTTAGCCTTTTATTCCTGATGGCGTTGCTCCCACTGGGCCCAGTGATGGGAGGCCAGGTGCCTTCTTAAGGCAGTTGTCCCTAGTTGAGTGTTTGGCTTACGGTGACTTATGCGTTGGCAGCAAAGGCTGCAGATGGCAACACTATTGTCAGCAGCGGACATGTAAAAAAAAGCCCACACTGTGGAGCCATGTGCCGGCGTCCTGGGAGCGCCAGATGTGACCGTGCATGGTAGATGGCTCGCTCCTGATACATTAGCAGTCTGCTTTTTGCCTCCTGTGCAATGTAGGTTCTGCCTGCTTCTACTCCCTATCTGCTGGTCCATCTCTCCCTCCTCCTCTTCATCTCTTGTGGGCACCCACGTGATGTCCATAGACACGTCATCATCAATGTCACCTTCCCCACCACTAACATTAGAGTTCTCGGAGTAGGCAGCAACAGTGGGGACCAACCTCCTTGGGCTGATCTGGGTACTGTCGTCAGACTGGTGAGTGGTGGCCGTTGCTACCTCCTCTTCTTGATCTGATGCCAAGAATGGCTGCGCATCGGAAATGTCTTGTTATGGATCAGAAAATAATTCCTGTGACTCAAGAGGGGGGGGGTATATGGTGGTGGTGTTGGTGGTGGTATCTTTGGGGGTGCACACAGCAGAGAGTGAAGAGGGTGCAGATAGAGAGGATGAGGAAGGTGCAGAAGCAGAAGGCTGAGTGAGCCACTCAACCAAGTCTTTTGTGTCCTTTGACGTAATCGCACGCACCTTCTGCAACTTCCTACTTAAGCTCTGGCCTAGTGCTCTTGCCAGACCCCTACCACCCACGCGGAAGGGCCTGCCTCTTCCTCGGCCTGTCATTTTTTAACCGCTTACCGACCGCCTAACGCAGTATTGCGTCCTGCAGGCGGTCAATTCCTCTTTGACGCGCGGGCGCGTCATCTCGCGAGAGGCGAGATTTCCTGTGAACGCGCGCGCGTGCGTGCGTTCACAGGATCACGTCGGGGACAAGGTAAACTACAGCCTGCCAGCGCAGATCGTGCGCTATCAGGCTGTAGAAGTTAAAAAAATGGCATATCAGACGCTGTTTTGTTAACAGCGTCTGATATGCTTGCTGATCGTTCCTTTGGTGGTCCCTTTTGCTTGGGACCACCAAAGGAAACTTTTATAAGTGCACCAAATCACCACACAGACCCCAAGGTATTCCGTGAGGGGTATGGTGAGTTCATGCAAAATTTTATTTTTTGTCACAAGTTAGTGGAATATGAGACTGTAAAAAAAAAAAAAAACAATTTCCGCTAACTTGTGCCAAATTTTTTTTTTCTGTGAACTCGCCATACCCCTCACAAAATACCTTGGGGTGTCTTCTTTCCACAATGGGGTCACTTGTGGGGTATTTATACTGCCCTGGCATTTTAGGGGTCCTAAAGCGTGAGAATCCAAATGCGTAAAATGGCCTGTGAAATCCTAAAGGTACTCATTGGTTTTAGGGCCCTTTGCGCATCTTGGCTGCAAAAGTGTAACTCATGTGGTATCGCCGCACTCAGGAGAAGTAGGCAATGTGCTTAGGGTGTATTTTACATATCCCCATACTGTGTGTAGAATATCACTGTAAATGACAACTTTTAAATTTTTTATTCAAAGTTGTCAATTTACAGAGATATTTCTACACAAAGTATGGGTATATGTAAAAATACACCCCAAAACACATTTCCTACTAATCCTGAGTACGGCGATACCACATGAGTGACACTTTTGCAGCCTGGGTGCAAAGGGGCCCAAATTCCAACGAGTACCTTTAGGTTTTATATGGCTGCTCACAATTTAGCCCCACCCAAAATGCCAGAACAGTACAAACGCCCCACAAATGACCCCATTTTGGAAAGAAGACACCCCAAGGTATTCGCTGAGGGCATAGTGAGTCCATGAAAAATTTAACTTTTGTCAAAAGTTAGCAGAAAGGGAGACTTTATGAGAAAAACAATAAAAATCAATTTCCGCTAACTTGTGCCAAAAAAAATCTTCTATGAACTCGCCATGCCCCTCACAGAATACCTGAGGTGTCTTCTTCCAAAATAGGGTCACATGTGGGTATTTATACTGCCCTGGCAATTTAGGGGCCCTAAAGCGTGAGAAGAAAATGCGTAAAAATGCCCTCCTAAAAGGTACTCATTGGTTTTAGGGCCCCTTTGCGCATCTTGGCTGCAAAAAGTGTCACTCATGTGGTATCGCCGTACTCAGGAGAAGTAGGGCAATGTTTCTTGTGGTGTATTTTTACATATACCCATGTTGGGTGAAAGAAATATCTCTGTAAATTGACAACTTTGAATAAAAAAATGTAAAAAGTTGTCGTTTACAGCGATATTTCTCACACGCAGCATGGGTATATGTAAAACTACACCCCAAAACACATTGCCCTACTTCTCCTGAGTACGGCGATACCACATGAGTGACACTTTTTTGCAGCCAAGGTGCGCAAAGGGGCCCTAAAACCAATGAGTACCTTTAGGATTTCACAGGCCATTTTTACGCATTTGGATTCTCACGCTTTAGGGGCCCCTAAAATGCCAGGACAGTATAAATACCCCACATGTGACCCCATTTTGGAAAGAAGACACCCCAAGGTATTCCGTGAGTGGCATGGCGAGTTCACAGAATTTTTATTTTTTGGCACAAGTTAGCGGAAATTGATATATTTTTTTTTTTAATTTTGTTTTTACAAAGTCTCATATTCCACTAACTTGTGACAAAAATAAAATTTTACATGAACTCACCATACCACTCACGGAATACCTTGGGGTGTCTTCTTTCCAAAATGGGGTCACATGTGAGGTATTTATACTGTCCTGGCATTTTAGGGGCCCCTAAAGCGTGAGAAGAAGTCTGGAATCCAAATGCGT
This sequence comes from Bufotes viridis, assembly GCA_033119425.1. NCBI lineage: Eukaryota > Metazoa > Chordata > Amphibia > Anura > Bufonidae > Bufotes > Bufotes viridis. The sequence continues at coordinate 177,754,314 of CM065591.1, forward strand.
AAAAATGGCCTGTGAAATTCTAAAGGTACTCATTATTTTAGAGCCTTTGCATCCAGGCTGCAAAAAGTGGCACACATGTGGTATCGCCGTACTCAGGAGAAGTGAGGCAATGTGTTTTGGGGTGTATTTTTATATATACCTATACTGTGTGTGAAAAATATCTGTAAACGACAACTTTTAAAAATTTTTATACAAAGTTGACAATTGAGATATTTCTCACACAAAGTATGGGTATATGTAAAAATACACCCAAAAACACATTGTCCTACTTCTCCTGAGTACGGCGATACCACATAAGTGACACTTTTTTGCAGCCTGGGGACGCAAAGGGGCCCAAATTCCAACGAGTACCTTTAGGTTTTACATGGCGGCTCACAATTTAGCCCCACCCAAAATGCCAGAACAGTAAACACACCCCACAAATGACCCCATTTCGGAAAGTAGACACCCCGAGGTATTCACTGAGGGGCATAGTGAGTCCGTCTGAGATTTCTTTTTTTTTTGGCAGAAGTTAGCAGAAATTGAACCTTTTTTTTTTATTTCTCAGAAAGTGTCATTTTCCGCTAACTTGTGAAAAAAAAATGAAATGATACATGAACTCACCATGCCCCTCCGCGAATACTTCTGGGTGTCTTCTTTCTAAAATGGTGTCATTTGGGGGGTATTTATACTATCCTGACATTCTAGCACCTGAAGAAACATGACAGGTGCTCAGAAAGTCAGAGCTGCTTCAAAATGCCGAAATTCACTTTTTTGCACCATAATTTGTAAACGCTATAACTTTTACCCAAACCAATAAATATACACTTATTGGACTTTTTATTATCAAAGACATGTAGAACAATAAATTTAGAGAAAAATTTATATAGAAATGTAGTTTTTTTTGAAAATTTTTACAACAGAAAGTGAAAAATGTAATTTTTTGCAAAAATTTCGGTCATTTTTGATTAATAGCAAAAAAAGTAAAAATGTCAGCAGCAATAAAATACCACCAAATGAAAGCTCTATTAGTGAGAAGAAAATGAGGTAAAATTCATTTGGGTGGTAAGTTGTATGACGGAGCAATAAACTGTGAAAGTAGTGTAGTGCGGAATTGTAAAAAGTGGCCTGGTCATTAAGGGTGTTTAAGCTAGGGGGGCTGAAGTGGTTAAATGACCCTGTGACAAAAGTCTCTAGAGAAGCGCAGTGTTTGTGGAAGGTATATGACATCCCGCTTCAATCTGTCATTTTGGGGGGCGACTGGTATATCACACCAGTTATAATAATTTTTTCCAGTACCGTTTGTCACTGTGTGTAGCAGAGGGAACGCAGCAAAACAGCAAACAAATGCTGCAGTACCCAAATTCACTATTATAAAAGTATATTTATATATAACATCCCGCTTTAATCTGTCGTTTTGGGGGGTGATTGGTATATCACACCAGTTATAATAATTTTTTCCAGTACCGTTTGTCACTGTGTGTAGCAGAGGAAACGCAGAAAAACAGCAAACAAATGCTGCAGTACCCAAATTCACTATTATGAAAGCATATTTATATGTAACATCCCGCTTTAATCTGTCGTTTTGGGGGGCAACTGTTATATCACACCAGTTATAATAAGTTTTTTCCAGTACCGTTTGTCACTGTGTGTAGCAAAGGGAGCGCAGCAAAACAGCAAACAAATTCTGCAGTACCCAAATACACTATTATGAAAGTATATTATTATATAACACCCCACTTCAATCTGTTGTTTTGGGGGGGCCAATGGTACATCACACCAGTTATAATTATTTTGTCTAACTGCGTTTGTCACTCTTTGTAGTTGTAGTATCGCTGTAGAACCGCTCACCAGTCACAATGCTGCACAATACAAATCCACTATAACATGCTTTCTATGTTAGAAAGTATATTATTAGTGTATTACACCCCTCTGTACTGCACACCTATCAATAGCACACCTATACCAGTCCTTAAAAGGACTTTTGTGGACCTATTAGCTAGCGATTTGTGTCCCTAACAGTCTGTCCCTGCTCCACACAGCAACCTCTCCCTACACTGACAAAAGACAGAATGTAAAATGGCAGCCTGATCAGGTCTATTTAGAAGGTAGGGGGTATGTCTATGTGCTGAATTTTTTCAATTGGCTGTCCTGTACCACCTGATGAATGTGTCATGGGTCAAAGTTCTTCACAATGTAAAATAATATGGCGGGGGCGAATATCGCCATATGTTCGCATGTTCGCCGAATCGCAAACGCACAAAGTTCGCTGCAAACCGACCGCCAGGCGAACCGCAAGGCCATCTCTATCTATAACTGTATTTAATCTTTCAATTTAAATTTGCTGGATTTGTGTTTGTTTTACTTTTATGTAAATATAAAATGTACTGCACAGATTTTCACATACTGTGATTCTGATGCGACATGGAATTCATTGTGAAGATGAACAATGATCTCTGCAAGAATTTTGTTATTTTATTAGTTTATTTATGTTCAATAAAATTAAACATTTATCTAGAAAAAAATGTCTGGGACTGAAGCAATAAACCATTTGTTTAGGACTTGCAATAGACAAAAGGCAATTTTCAAGTTTTGGTGGAGCATTCCTTGAAATGGACACCTTCATCAGAAGAATATTTTAACACAATACTCATAAACAACAATATATTTTTGAATTATTGTTTGTTTTATCTTTTTCATTTACAAATTACCGAGCTATTCAGAAATGAATACAACATAATGTAATTCTGTAGCAGTGAGGAAACCAGGGCTGGGGGCAATGAAAGACCAAGCTATGAGGGAAAACATTCACTGCACACACTACTCAAGGATGTGTAGAATCACATGACCTTACATCTCCTGCCATTTTGTGGATGACAGCGACTTACTGTAGAGAGAAAAGCCATATGTAAAGCAGGGCCAATGGCTTTCTGGACCAAAAAAGATGGTAAATAATTTTAATAAATATATATTGGTAATAGAGGTGAACGAATCAATTCATGCAAGTCAATTAATTCATCAAACAGACTTCTTGAGAAGCCATGGGCATGCAAAAGTGTAGCGGCACATGCATGGTCAGCATCTGTGATGCTCTAGTAGGAGCAGCAGGGTCTCCATACTTGTGTCGCTACTCTAAGCAATGGCTCTGGTGTGATATTGCCTGGGCCAGGTGACATGTCTGGCCCTGTCAATCCAGGAGGAAGATGGAGCCTCTTGAGCATCGGGGGCTACACCTCGCTGCTAAGGAAGTCTGTTTGATGAACTCTTCAATTCATACAAATTTATCTGCTCATCTATAATCGTTAAGTTATTATTTGTGCTGTCAGCCACACATTAGGAAAGATTCAGTTAGAAATGAGCAAATTAATTTGACCTAAATTTTGCAAAAAAATTGAGTTCCCAATCCAATCCAAAGTCTTGATGATTCAATTTGGGACAATTTTGAGGAGAGAAAGAAAAAAAAGTATAACGAGAGAGAAATAATTTTTAAAAATGAGGAAGAAAGTGATAGACTAAGGACAAAAAAATAAGTTCTAGGAGATATCAGTCTCATACACAAATTTTGCATCCAATTGGAGTTATTTTCATTCAGATAGAACCAATTTGAACTCAAATCAAATCGGTTGACTGATTCCAGTCAATTTTTTTAGATTCAACATAAAGTTGACCCAACCACTTTAAGCAAGACTGTCTGGTATGCTAAAAGTAAGAATGCATTGGGTAATTTAAAAAAAATCCATAAAACCATCCTGTGTAGATAAAGAAACAGCAACATTCGTCAATGTGAACTCACGGGTGCAATCCCTCCAGGCTGTAAGTAATTGTGCCCATATAAATCCAACTGCATAGAATGAGGCAGCACTCCAAATCAGTGAAAAATAGTGGACCACTTGCAACGTTTCAGCCCAACACAATGAGGCCTTTCTCAAGCAGTGTAACATGTGCAAATATCAGGTATATATAGTGATAAAGGTAGGAGGAGTCAAACAAGATGCTTCATACCAATCAAAGTTATAATCATCTAGTCATCTCCAAAAGTAAACAAACTTGTGTATGTGACAAAATATTCACAGTGAAAAATCAGCAAATAGTTACCAAATGCATAAACAGTTTTAATATATTATATATAGTGTTGAGCGAACAGTTCGAGCATAGTTCGGGTTCGTACCGAATTTTGGGGTGTTTGGGACCCGGACCCAAACATTTTCAAAAAAGTTCGGGTTCGGGTCCGTTGTTCGGCGATTTCTTCCCGCTTTCTGAAGGGCTGCACAGCAGCCAATCATCTAGCGTTTTACTTCTTGCCCTAAGAAGCCATCACAGCCATGCCTACTAATGGCATGGCTGTGATTGGCAAAGTGCAGCATGTGACCAAGCCTCTATTTAAGCTGGAGTCACGTAGCGCCGCACGTCACACTGCTTTGATTAGTGTAGGGAGAGGACACTGCTTCTGTGAGAGCAAGATTAGGCAGGGAAAAGTCAGCAAAAACACCTAATGAAGTGATCGATCTACAGTGTGAATCATTCAACTTCTGTTAGTTAATTGCAGCATCTGTGATGCTCTAGTAGGAGCAGCAGGGTCTCCATACTTGTGTCGCTACTCTAAGCAATGGCTCTGGTGTGATATTGCCTGGGCCAGGTGACATGTCTGGCCCTGTCAATCCAGGAGGAAGATGGAGCCTCTTGAGCATCGGGCCACACTCGCTGCTAAGGGAAGTCTGTTTGATGAACTCTTCAATTCATACAAATTTATCTGCTCATCTATAATCGTTAGTTATTATTTGTGCTGTCAGCCACACATTAGAAAGATTCAGTTAGAAATGAGCAAATTACACTTGATCCTAAATTTTGCAAAAAATTGAGTTCCCAATCCAATCCAAAGTCTTGATGATTCAATTTGGGACAATTTTGAGGAGAGAAAAAAAAAAGTATAACGAGAGAAATAATTTTTAAAAATGAGGAAGAAAGTGATAGACTAAGGACAAAAAAATAAGTTCTAGGAGATATCAGTCTCATACACAAATTTTGCATCCAATTGGAGTTATTCCATTCAGATAGAACCAATCTGAACTCAAATCAAATCGGTTGACTGATTCCAGTCAATTTTTTTAGATTCAACATAAAGTTGACTCCAACCACTTTAAGCAAGACTGTCTGGTATGCTAAAAGTAAGAATGCATTGGGTAATTTAAAAAAATCCATAAAACCATCCTGTGTAGATAAAGAAACAGCAACATTCGTCAATGTGAACTCACGGGTGCAATCCCTCCAGGCTGTAAGTAATTGTGCCCATAAATCCAACTGCATAGAATGAGGCAGCACTCCAAATCAGTGAAAAAGTAGTGGACCACTTGCAACGTTCAGCCCAACACAATGAGGCCTTTCTCAAGCAGTGTAACATGTGCAAACATCAGGTATATATAGTGATAAAGGTGGGAGGAGTCAAACAAGATGCTTCATACCAATCAAAGTTATAATCATCTAGTCATCTCCAAAAGTAAACAAACTTGTGTATGTGACAAAATATTCACAGTGAAAAATCAGCAAATAGTTACCAAATGCATAAACAGTTTTAATATATTATATATAGTGTTGAGCGAACAGTTCGAGCATAGTTCGGGTTCGTACCGAATTTTGGGGTGTTTGGGACCCGGACCCAAACATTTTCAAAAAAGTTCGGGTTCGGGTCCGTTGTTCGGCGATTTCTTCCGCTCTGAAGGGCTGCACAGCAGCCAATCATTCTAGCGTTTACTTCTGTTCTAAGAGCTATCACAGCCATGCCTACTAATGGCATGGCTGTGATTGGCAAAGTGCAGCATGTGACCAAGCCTCTATTTAAGCTGGAGTCACGTAGCGCCGCACGTCACACTGCTTTGATTAGTGTAGGGAGAGGACACTGCTTCTGTGAGAGCAAGATTAGGCAGGGAAAAGTCAGCAAAAACACCTAATGAAGTGATCGATCTACAGTGTGAATCATTCAACTTCTGTTAGTTAATTGCTCACTGGTTTTTAGGCTGCACAGAGCGCCAATTTGTGACTGTGGAGCACCAGCACAAGCTGCCACCAAGTCCATCAATCCATCAATACTAGTTATTTTTTTGCTATGTCCTACATCAGGGACTTGGCTATGCTTATTGTCACCCCTAGAAACTCAGGATAGAAATTTTTATATTTTATTAAGGAGTTAAATTCAATCGCCAAAATAGCAATCCCCTAAATCTGGTGTCCCAGCTGTGGCTAGCCAAGTGTACTACTGTCTGCTGTCTGGCAAAGGACAGATAATATTCTGTCGTGAAATTCAATTGCCAAAATAGAAATCCCCTAAATCTGGTGTTGCAGCTGTTGCAGGCCTAGTTTAAATCTGTCTGTTACAGGGTATATTTTTTTCTGGGGTGAAATTCAATTGCCAAAATAGCAATACCCTGAGTCTGGTGTTCCAGCTGTGACTGGAAAAGATCAATAGTATCTGTCAAAGGATAGATTTTGTTCTGAGGTGAAATTTAATTGCCAAAATTGCAATACCATAAATCAGTGGTTTCAGCTGTGGCTGGCCAAGTTTAATAGTGTCCGGCAAAGGATATATTAGCAATACCCTGAATCTGGTGTTCCAGCTGTTGCAGGCCTAGTTTAAATCTGTCCATAACAGGGTATTTTCTTTTCTGGGGTGAAATTCAATTAGCCGGTCTCGGGTGGGGCTCACAGGCACCTCCCACCTCCCAATGCAAGCATGCTGGAGGTCACTGGTGAGCTGTTTGTGAGTCAGGCTTTACGCTCCCATAATGCGCAACGGCCCCTGGTATCGCCCATACGGCACAGGTAGGATGAGTGGTAGGGCCTCTGGCTACTTGAGAGACCTTGACGTGGTGTCCGAGCTTAAGACATATTCTCCTAGTAGGATATGTCGAACTAACCTCTCAATTTTAACATCAGTGTGAGGGTTTAGTATTGCCGCAGAGTGCACCTGCCTTTGCTATGGTTATGTTTTTGATTGTTTTCCACATCCACATTATTGTTATCGTATGTAGGATGGTTATTGTGGTACTTGTAGTCCGTTGCTGGCATCTTCCATTGTATGCATTTTTTGCTGTTGATTGCCCCTAGCAACGGACTACAAGTGCAGGATGTGCTCCCTTATATACATGCACAACTGCAAATGGGTTGAGCATATCCTGCTTGTTAAACACCACACCATAAATCAGTGGTTTCAGCTGTGGCTGGCCAAGTTTAATAGTGTTCAGCAAAGGATATATTTTGTTCTGGGGTGAAATTCAATTGCCAAAATAGCAATACATAAATCAGTGGTTTCAGCTGTGGCTGGCCAATTTGAATAGTGTCCTTCAAAGGATATATTTTGTTCTGGGGTGAAATTCAATTGCCAAAATATCAATACCACAAATCAGTGGTTTCAGCAGTGGCTGGCCAAGTTTAATAGTGTCCTGCAAGGGATATAATTTGTTCTGGGGTGAAATTCAATTGCCAAAATAGCAATACCATAAATCTGGTGTCCCAGCAGTGGCTGGCAAAGTATAATAGTGTCCGGCAAAGGATATATTTTGTTCTGGGGTAAAATTCAATAGCCAAAATAGCAATACCATAAATCAGTGATTTAAGCTGTGGCTGGCCAAGTTTAATAGTGTCCGGCAAAGGATGTATTTTGTTCTGGGGTGAAATTCAATTGCCAAAATAGCAATACCCTGAATCTGGTGTTCCAGCTGTTGAAGGCCTAGTTTGAATCTGTCCGTAACAGGGTATATTTTATTCTTGGGTGAAATTCATTTGCCAAAATAGCAATACCCAAAATCTGGTGTTCCAGCTGTTGCAGGCCTAGTTTAAATCTAGCTGTAACAGGGTATATATTTTTCTAGGGTGAAATTTAAATTCCAAAATAGCAATACCCTGAATCTGGTGTTCCAGCTGTGACTAGACAAGTTTAATAGTATCCGTCAAAGGATAGATTTTGTTCTGGGGTGACTTTTAATTGCCAAAATAGCAATACCATAAATCAGTGGTTTCAGCTGTGGCTGGCCAAGTTTAATAGTGTCCGGCAAAGGATATACTTTGTTCTGGGGTGAAATTCAATTGCCAAAATAGTAATACCATAAATCAGTGGTTTCAGCTGTGGCTGGCCTAGTTTAATAGTGTCCTGCAAAGGATATATTTTGTTCTGGGGTGAAATTCAATTGCCAAAATAGCAATACCCTGAATCTGGTGTCCCAGCTGTGGCTAGGCAAGTGTAATACAGTCTGCTGTCTGGCAAAGCATAGATCATTTTCTGTGGTGAAATTCAATTGCCAAAATGGCAATACCATAAATCAGTGGATTCAGCTGTGGCTGGCCAAGTTTAATAGTATCCTGCAAAGGATATATTTTGTTTTGGGGTGAAATTCAATTGCCAAAATAGCAATACCATAAATCAGAGGTTTCAGCTGTGGCTGTCCAAGTTTAATAGTGTACGGCAAAGGATATATTTTGGTCTGGGGTGAAATTCAATTGCCAAAATAGCAATACCATAAATCAGCGGTTTCAGCTGCGGCTGGCCAAGTTTAATAGTGTTCGGCAAAGGATATATTTTGTTCTGGGGTGAAATTCAATTGCCAAAATAGCAATACATAAATCAGTGGTTTCAGCTGTGACTGGCCAATTTTAATAGTGTCCTGCAATGGATATATTTTTTCTGGGGTGAAATTCAATTGCCAAAATAGCAATACCATAAATCAGTGGTTTCAGCTGTGGCTGGGCAAGTTTCATAGTGTCCTCAAGACATAATTTGTTCTGGTGAGATTCATTGCCAAAATAGCATACCATAAATCCAGCGGTTTCAGCTATGGCTGGCACAAGTATTAATAGTGTCCGTGCAAAGGATATATTTTTGTTCTGGGTGAAATTCAATTGCCAAAATAGCCAATACCATAAATCAGTGGTTTCAGCTGTGGCTGGCCAGTTTAATAGTGTCCTGCAAAGGATATAATTTTTCTGGGGTGAAATTCAATTGCCAAAATAGCAATACCATAAATCAGCGGTTTCAGCTGCGGCTGGCCAAGTTTAATAGTGTTCGGCAAAGGATATATTTTGTTCTGGGGTGAAATTCAATTGCCAAAATAGCAATACATAAATCAGTGGTTTCAGCTGTGACTGGCCAATTTTAATAGTGTCCTGCAATGGATATATTTTGTTCTGGGGTGAAATTCAATTGCCAAAATAGCAATACCATAAATCAGTGGTTTCAGCTGTGGCTGGCCAAGTTTAATAGTGTCCTGCAAAGGATATAATTTGTTCTGGGGTGAAATTCAATTGCCAAAATAGCAATACCATAAACCTGGTGTCCCAGCAGTGGCTGGCAAAGTATAATAGTGTCCGGCAAATGATATATTTTATTCTGGGGTGAAATTCAATAGCCAAAATAGCAGTACCATAAATCAGTGATTTCAGCTGTGGCTGTCCAATTTTAATAGTGTCCGGCAAAGGATGCTTTTTGTTCTGGGGTGAAATTCATTTGACAAAACAGCAATACCCTGAATCTGGAGTTCCAGATGTTGCAGGCCTAGTTAAAATCTGTCTGTAACAGGGTATATTTTTTTCTAGGGTGAAATTTAATTTCCAAAATAGCAATACCCTGAATCTGGTGTTCCAGCTGTGACTAGACAAGTTTAATAGTATCCGTCAAAGGATATATTTTGTTCTGGGGTGAAATTCAATTGCCAAAATAGCAATACATAAATCAGTGGTTTCAGCTGTGGCTGGCCAATTTGAATAGTGTCCTTCAAAGGATATATTTTGTTCTGGGGTGAAATTCAATTGCCAAAATATCAATACCATAAATCAGTGGTTTCAGCAGTGGCTGGCCAAGTTTAATAGTGTCCTGCAAGGGATATAATTTGTTCTGGGGTGAAATTCAATTGCCAAAATAGCAATACCATAAATCTGGTGTCCCAGCAGTGGCTGGCAAAGTATAATAGTGTCCGGCAAAGGATATATTTTGTTCTGGGGTAAAATTCAATAGCCAAAATAGCAATACCATAAATCAGTGATTTCAGCTGTGGCTGGCCAAGTTTAATAGTGTCCGGCAAAGGATGTATCTTGTTCTGGGGTGAAATTCAATTGCCAAAATAGCAATAACCTGAATCTGGTGTTCCAGCTGTTGAAGGCCTAGTTTGAATCTGTCCGTAACAGGGTATATTTTATTCTTGGGTGAAATTCATTTGCCAAAATAGCAATACCCAAAATCTGGTGTTCCAGCTGTTGCAGGCCTAGTTTAAATCTAGCTGTAACAGGGTATATTTTGTTCTGGGGTGAAATTTAATTTCCAAAATAGCAATACCCTGAATCTGGTGTTCCAGCTGTGACTAGACAAGTTTAATAGTATCCGTCAAAGGATAGATTTTGTTCTGGGGTGACTTTAATTGCCAAAATAGCAATACCATAAATCAGTGGTTTCAGCTGTGGCTGGCCAAGTTTAATAGTGTCCGGCAAAGGATATACTTTGTTCTGGGGTGAAATTCAATTGCCAAAATAGTAATACCATAAATCAATGGTTTCAGCTGTGGCTGGCCTAGTTTAATAGTGTCCTGCAAAGGATATATTTTGTTCTGGGGTGAAATTCAATTGCCAAAATAGCAATACCCTGAACCTGGTGTTCCAGCTATTGCAGGGATAGTTTAAATCTATCCGTAACAGGGTATATTTTGTTCTGGGGTGAAATTCAATTACCAAAATAGTAATACCTGAATCTGGTGTCCCAGCTGTGGCTAGGCAAGTGTAATACAGTCTGCTGTCTGGCAAAGCATAGATCATTTTCTGTGGTGAAATTCAATTGCCAAAATGGCAATACCATAAATCAGTGGATTCAGCTGTGGCTGGCCAAGTTTAATAGTATCCTGCAAAGGATATATTTTGTTCTGGGGTGAAATTCAATTGCCAAAATAGCAATACCATAAATCAGAGGTTTCAGCTGTGGCTGTCCAAGTTTAATAGTGTACGGCAAAGGATATATTTTGTTCTGGGGTGAAATTCAATTGCCAAAATAGCAATACCATAAATCAGTGGTTTCAGCTGTGGCTGGCCAAGTTTAATAGTGTTCGGCAAAGGATATATTTTGTTCTGGGGTGAAATTCAATTGCCAAAATAGCAATACATAAATCATTGGTTTCAGCTGTGACTGGCCAATTTTAATAGTGTCCTGCAATGGATATATTTTGTTCTGGGGTGAAATTCAATTGCCAAAATAGCAATACCATAAATCAGTGGTTTCAGCTGTGGCTGGCCAAGTTTAATAGTGTCCTGCAAAGGATATAATTTGTTCTGGGGTGAAATTCAATTGCCAAAATAGCAATACCATAAATCTGGTGTCCCAGCAGTGGCTGGCAAAGTATAATAGTGTCCGGCAAATGATATATTTTATTCTGGGGTGAAATTCAATAGCCAAAATAGCAGTACCATAAATCAGTGATTTCAGCTGTGGCTGTCCAAGTTTAATAGTGTCCGGCAAAGGATGCATTTTGTTCTGGGGTGAAATTCAATTGCCAAAATAGCAATACCCTGAATCTGGTGTTCCAGCTGTTGAAGGCCTAGTTTAAATATGTCCGTAACAGGGTATATTTTATTCTTGGGTGAAATTCATTTGACAAAATAGCAATACCCTGAATCTGGGTTCCAGATGTTGCAGGCCTAGTTTAAATCTGTCTGTAACAGGGTATATTTTTTTCTAGGGTGAAATTTAATTTCCAAAATAGCAATACCCTGAATCTGGTGTTCCAGCTGTGACTAGACAAGTTTAATAGTATCCGTCAAAGGATAGATTTTGTTCTGGGGTGACTTTAATTGTCAAAATAGCAATACCATAAATCAGTGGTTTCAGCTGTGGCTGGCCAAGTTTAATAGTGTCCGGCAAAGGATATATTTTGTTCTGGGGTGAAATTCAATTGCCAAAATAGTAATACCATAAATCAATGGTTTCAGCTGTGGCTGGCCTAATTTATTAGTGTCCTGCAAAGGATATATTTTGTTCTGGGGTGAAATTCAATTGCCAAAATAGCAATACCCTGAACCTGGTGTTCCAGCTACCAAAGCATCGCTCCCGGTTAGCCAGAATCCTACTCCACACTGATGAGGGGCAACACCTCGAAACAGCTGTCTGTGGATGGATAACTTGCTTAGGTCTTCCCGTCACATCCTTAAAGCTTGTAAAAGAGCGGGATCTTTGACATAGGGGCCACTTAATATGGTGGTTTTGGTGATCTCTGTAATGGAGACACCCCTTTGCTTGTTTTTCCTTCCTTTGAGGGATATCTGGCTTTCACTGTGTTGTAGACCCATAACTGGGGCTCCACAATCTTTTTGCATTTTATGTTTCCCAGGAGCTTTGCACTTTGGATTGCTGTGTTTGAGACTCTAAGTGAGGCTCCACGGTATTTTTGTAGCTGGTCTCCTAAGATCAGCTATTGCTTTGTTTGAGTAGTCACCAAAGCATCGCTCCCGGTTAGCCAGAATCCTACTCCACACTGATGAGGGGCAACACCTCGAAACAGCTGTCTGTGGATGGATAACTTGCTTAGGTCTTCCCCGTCACATCCTTAAAGCTTGTAAAAGAGCGGGATCTTGACATAGGGGCCACTTAATATGGTGGTTTTGGTGATCTCTGTAATGGAGACACCCCTTTGCTTGTTTTTCCTTCCTTTGAGGGATATCTGGCTTTCACTGTGTTGTAGACCCATAACTGGGGCTCCACAATCTTTTTGCATTTTATGTTTCCCAGGGAGCTTTGCACTTTGGATTGCTGTGTTTGAGACTCTTAAGTGAGGCTCCACGGTATTTTTGTAGCTGGTCTCCTAAGATCAGCTATTGCTTTGTTTGAGTAGTCACCAAAGCATCGCTCCCGGTTAGCCAGAATCCTACTCCACACTGATGAGGGGCAACACCTCGAAACAGCTGTCTGTGGATGGATAACTTGCTTAGGTCTTCCCTGTCACATCCTTAAAGCTTGTAAAAGAGCGGATCTTGACATAGGGGCCACTTAATATGGTGGTTTTGGTGATCTCTGTAATGGAGACACCCCTTGCTTGTTTTTCCTTCCTTTGAGGGATATCTGGCTTTCACTGTGTTGTAGACCCATAACTGGGGCTCCACAATCTTTTTGCATTTTATGTTTCCCAGGGAGCTTTGCACTTTGGATTGCTGTGTTTGAGACTCTTAAGTGAGGCTCCACGGTATTTTTGTAGCTGGTCTCCCTAAGATCAGCTATTGCTTTGTTTGAGTAGTCACCAAAGCATCGCTCCCGGTTAGCCAGAATCCTACTCCACACTGATGAGGGGCAACACCTCGAAACAGCTGTCTGTGGATGGATAACTTGCTTAGGTCTTCCCCGTCACATCCTTAAAGCTTGTAAAAGAGCGGGATCTTGACATAGGGGCCACTTAATATGGTGGTTTTGGTGATCTCTGTAATGGAGACACCCCTTTGCTTGTTTTTCCTTCCTTGAGGGATATCTGGCTTTCACTGTGTTGTAGACCCATAACTGGGGCTCCACAATCTTTTTGCATTTTATGTTTCCCAGGGAGCTTTGCACTTTGGATTGCTGTGTTTGAGACTCTTAAGTGAGGCTCCACGGTATTTTTGTAGCTGGTCTCCCTAAGATCAGCTATTGCTTTGTTTGAGTAGTCACCAAAGCATCGCTCCCGGTTAGCCAGAATCCTACTCCACACTGATGAGGGGCAACACCTCGAAACAGCTGTCTGTGGATGGATAACTTGCTTAGGTCTTCCCCGTCACATCCTTAAAGCTTGTAAAAGAGCGGATCTTGACATAGGGGCCACTTAATATGGTGGTTTTGGTGATCTCTGTAATGGAGACACCCCTTTGCTTGTTTTTCCTTCCTTTGAGGGATATCTGGTTTTCACTGTGTTGTAGACCCATAACTGGGGCTCCACAATCTTTTTGCATTTTATGTTTCCCAGGGAGCTTTGCACTTTGGATTGCTGTGTTTGAGACTCTTAAGTGAGGCTCCACGGTATTTTTGTAGCTGGTCTCCCTAAGATCAGCTATTGCTTTGTTTGAGTAGTCACCAAAGCATCGCTCCCGGTTAGCCAGAATCCTACTCCACACTGATGAGGGGCAACACCTCGAAACAGCTGTCTGTGGATGGATAACTTGCTTAGGTCTTCCCCGTCACATCCTTAAAGCTTGTAAAAGAGCGGGATCTTGACATAGGGGCCACTTAATATGGTGGTTTTGGTGATCTCTGTAATGGAGACACCCTTTGCTTGTTTTTCCTTCCTTTGAGGGATATCTGGCTTTCACTGTGTTGTAGACCCATAACTGGGGCTCCACAATCTTTTTGCATTTTATGTTTCCCAGGGAGCTTTGCACTTTGATTGCTGTGTTTGAGACTCTTAAGTGAGGCTCCACGGTATTTTTGTAGCTGGTCTCCTAAGATCAGCTATTGCTTTGTTTGAGTAGTCACCAAAGCATCGCTCCCGGTTAGCCAGAATCCTACTCCACACTGATGAGGGGCAACACCTCGAAACAGCTGTCTGTGGATGGATAACTTGCTTAGGTCTTCCCCGTCACATCCTTAAAGCTTGTAAAAGAGCGGATCTTGACATAGGGCCACTTAATATGGTGGTTTTGGTGATCTCTGTAATGGAGACACCCCTTGCTTGTTTTTTCCTTCCTTTGAGGGATATCTGGCTTTCACTGTGTTGTAGACCCATAACTGGGGCTCCACAATCTTTTTGCATTTTATGTTTCCCAGGGAGCTTTGCACTTTGGATTGCTGTGTTTGAGACTCTTAAGTGAGGCTCCACGGTATTTTTTGTAGCTGGTCTCCCTAAGATCAGCTATATTGCTTTGTTTGGAGCATTACAGGGATAGTTTAAATCTCATCCGTGAACCGTGTGTATTTTAAGTTCTGGGGTGAAATTCAATTGCCAAAATAGCAATACCCTGAATCTGGTGTCCCAGCTGTGGCTAGGCAAGTGTAATACAGTCTGCTGTCTGGCAAAGCATAGATCATTTTCTGTGGTGAAATTCAATTGCCAAAATGGCAATACCATAAATCAGTGGATTCAGCTGTGGCTGGCCAAGTTTAATAGTATCCTGCAAAGGATATATTTTGTTTTGGGGTGAAATTCAATTGCCAAAATAGCAATACCATAAATCAGAGGTTTCAGCTGTGGCTGTCCAAGTTTAATAGTGTACGGCAAAGGATATATTTTGGTCTGGGGTGAAATTCAATTGCCAAAATAGCAATACCATAAATCAGCGGTTTCAGCTGTGGCTGGCCAAGTTTAATAGTGTTCGGCAAAGGATATATTTTGTTCTGGGGTGAAATTCAATTGCCAAAATAGCAATACATAAATCAGTGGTTTCAGCTGTGACTGGCCAATTTTAATAGTGTCCTGCAATGGATATATTTTTTTCTGGGGTGAAATTCAATTGCCAAAATAGCAATACCATAAATCAGTGGTTTCAGCTGTGGCTGGCCAAGTTTAATAGTGTCCTGCAAAGGATATAATTTTTTCTGGGGTGAAATTCAATTGCCAAAATAGCAATACCATAAATCAGCGGTTTCAGCTGCGGCTGGCCAAGTTTAATAGTGTTCGGCAAAGGATATATTTTGTTCTGGGGTGAAATTCAATTGCCAAAATAGCAATACATAAATCAGTGGTTTCAGCTGTGACTGGCCAATTTTAATAGTGTCCTGCAATGGATATATTTTGTTCTGGGGTGAAATTCAATTGCCAAAATAGCAATACCATAAATCAGTGGTTTCAGCTGTGGCTGGCCAAGTTTAATAGTGTCCTGCAAAGGATATAATTTTTCTGGGGTGAAATTCAATTGCCAAAATAGCAATACCATAAACCTGGTGTCCCAGCAGTGGCTGGCAAAGTATAATAGTGTCCGGCAAATGATATATTTTATTCTGGGGTGAAATTCAATAGCCAAAATAGCAGTACCATAAATCAGTGATTTCAGCTGTGGCTGTCCAATTTTAATAGTGTCCGGCAAAGGATGCTTTTTGTTCTGGGGTGAAATTCATTTGACAAAACAGCAATACCCTGAATCTGGAGTTCCAGATGTTGCAGGCCTAGTTAAAATCTGTCTGTAACAGGGTATATTTTGTTCTAGGGTGAAATTTAATTTCCAAAATAGCAATACCCTGAATCTGGTGTTCCAGCTGTGACTAGACAAGTTTAATAGTATCCGTCAAAGGATATATTTTGTTCTGGGGTGAAATTCAATTGCCAAAATAGCAATACATAAATCAGTGGTTTCAGCTGTGGCTGGCCAATTTGAATAGTGTCCTTCAAAGGATATATTTTGTTCTGGGGTGAAATTCAATTGCCAAAATATCAATACCATAAATCAGTGGTTTCAGCAGTGGCTGGCCAAGTTTAATAGTGTCCTGCAAGGGATATAATTTGTTCTGGGGTGAAATTCAATTGCCAAAATAGCAATACCATAAATCTGGTGTCCCAGCAGTGGCTGGCAAAGTATAATAGTGTCCGGCAAAGGATATATTTTGTTCTGGGGTAAAATTCAATAGCCAAAATAGCAATACCATAAATCAGTGATTTCAGCTGTGGCTGGCCAAGTTTAATAGTGTCCGGCAAAGGATGTATCTTGTTCTGGGGTGAAATTCAATTGCCAAAATAGCAATAACCTGAATCTGGTGTTCCAGCTGTTGAAGGCCTAGTTTGAATCTGTCCGTAACAGGGTATATTTTATTCTTGGGTGAAATTCATTTGCCAAAATAGCAATACCCAAAATCTGGTGTTCCAGCTGTTGCAGGCCTAGTTTAAATCTAGCTGTAACAGGGTATATTTTTTTCTGGGGTGAAATTTAATTTCCAAAATAGCAATACCCTGAATCTGGTGTTCCAGCTGTGACTAGACAAGTTTAATAGTATCCGTCAAAGGATAGATTTTGTTCTGGGGTGACTTTTAATTGCCAAAATAGCAATACCATAAATCAGTGGTTTCAGCTGTGGCTGGCCA
The DNA here is from genome assembly GCA_033119425.1 of Bufotes viridis. Lineage (NCBI taxonomy): Eukaryota > Metazoa > Chordata > Amphibia > Anura > Bufonidae > Bufotes > Bufotes viridis. The sequence continues at coordinate 177,771,281 of CM065591.1, forward strand.
AGTTTAATAGTGTCCGGCAAAGGATATACTTTGTTCTGGGGTGAAATTCAATTGCCAAAATAGTAATACCATAAATCAATGGTTTCAGCTGTGGCTGGCCTAGTTTAATAGAGTCCTGCAAAGGATATATTTTGGTCTGGGGTGAAATTCAATTGCCAAAATAGCAATACCCTGAACCTGGTGTTCCAGCTATTGCAGGGATAGTTTAAATCTATCCGTAACCGGGTATATTTTGTTCTGGGGTGAAATTCAATTACCAAAATAGTAATACCTGAATCTGGTGTCCCAGCTGTGGCTAGGCAAGTGTAATACAGTCTGCTGTCTGGCAAAGCATAGATCATTTTCTGTGGTGAAATTCAATTGCCAAAATGGCAATACCATACATCAGTGGATTCAGCTGTGGCTGGCCAAGTTTAATAGTATCCTGCAAAGGATATATTTTGTTTTGGGGTGAAATTCAATTGCCAAAATTGCAATACCATAAATCAGAGGTTTCAGCTGTGGCTGTCCAAGTTTAATAGTGTACGGCAAAGGATATATTTTGTTCTGGGGTGAAATTCAATTGCCAAAATAGCAATACCATAAATCAGTGGTTTCAGCTGTGGCTGGCCAAGTTTAATAGTGTTCGGCAAAGGATATATTTTGTTCTGGGGTGAAATTCAATTGCCAAAATAGCAATACATAAATCATTGGTTTCAGCTGTGACTGGCCAATTTTAATAGTGTCCTGCAATGGATATATTTTTTTCTGGGGTGAAATTCAATTGCCAAAATAGCAATACCATAAATCAGTGGTTTCAGCTGTGGCTGGCCAAGTTTAATAGTGTCCTGCAAAGGATATAATTTTTTCTGGGGTGAAATTCAATTGCCAAAATAGCAATACCATAAATCTGGTGTCCCAGCAGTGGCTGGCAAAGTATAATAGTGTCCGGCAAATGATATATTTTATTCTGGGGTGAAATTCAATAGCCAAAATAGCAGTACCATAAATCAGTGATTTCAGCTGTGGCTGTCCAAGTTTAATAGTGTCCGGCAAAGGATGCTTTTTGTTCTGGGGTGAAATTCAATTGCCAAAATAGCAATTCCCTGAATCTGGTGTTCCAGCTGTTGAAGGCCTAGTTTAAATATGTCCGTAACAGGGTATATTTTATTCTTGGGTGAAATTCATTTGACAAAATAGCAATACCCTGAATCTGGAGTTCCAGATGTTGCAGGCCTAGTTTAAATCTGTCTGTAACAGGGTATATTTTTTTCTAGGGTGAAATTTAATTTCCAAAATAGCAATACCCTGAATCTGGTGTTCCAGCTGTGACTAGACAAGTTTAATAGTATCCGTCAAAGGATAGATTTTGTTCTGGGGTGACTTTTAATTGTCAAAATAGCAATACCATAAATCAGTGGTTTCAGCTGTGGCTGGCCAAGTTTAATAGTGTCCGGCAAAGGATATATTTTGTTCTGGGGTGAAATTCAATTGCCAAAATAGTAATACCATAAATCAATGGTTTCAGCTGTGGCTGGCCTAATTTATTAGTGTCCTGCAAAGGATATATTTTGTTCTGGGGTGAAATTCAATTGCCAAAATAGCAATACCCTGAACCTGGTGTTCCAGCTACCAAAGCATCGCTCCCGGTTAGCCAGAATCCTACTCCACACTGATGAGGGGCAACACCCCGAAACAGCTGTCTGTGGATGGATAACTTGCTTAGGTCTTCCCCGTCACATCCTTAAAGCTTGTAAAAGAGCGGGATCTTGACATAGGGGCCACTTAATATGGTGGTTTTGGTGATCTCTGTAATGGAGACACCCCTTTACTTGTTTTTCCTTCCTTTGAGGGATATCTGGCTTTCACTGTGTTGTAGACCCATAACTGGGGCTCCACAATCTTTTTGCATTTTATGTTTCCCAGGGAGCTTTGCACTTTGGATTGCTGTGTTTGAGACTCTTAAGTGAGGCTCCACGGTATTTTTGTAGCTGGTCTCCTAAGATCAGCTATTGCTTTGTTTGAGTAGTCACCAAAGCATCGCTCCCGGTTAGCCAGAATCCTACTCCACACTGATGAGGGGCAACACCTCGAAACAGCTGTCTGTGGATGGATAACTTGTTTAGGTCTTCCCCGTCACATCCTTAAAGCTTGTAAAAGAGCGGGATCTTGACATAGGGGCCACTTAATATGGTGGTTTTGGTGATCTCTGTAATGGAGACACCCCTTGCTTGTTTTTCCTTCCTTTGAGGGATATCTGGCTTTCACTGTGTTGTAGACCCATAACTGGGGCTCCACAATCTTTTTGCATTTTATGTTTCCCAGGGAGCTTTGCACTTTGGATTGCTGTGTTTGAGACTCTTAAGTGAGGCTCCACGGTATTTTTGTAGCTGGTCTCCCTAAGATCAGCTATTGCTTTGTTTGAGTAGTCACCAAAGCATCGCTCCCGGTTAGCCAGAATCCTACTCCACACTGATGAGGGGCAACACCCCGAAACAGCTGTCTGTGGATGGATAACTTGCTTAGGTCTTCCCCGTCACATCCTTAAAGCTTGTAAAAGAGCGGGATCTTGACATAGGGCCACTTAATATGGTGGTTTTGGTGATCTCTGTAATGGAGACACCCCTTGCTTGTTTTTCCTTCCTTTGAGGGATATCTGGCTTTCACTGTGTTGTAGACCCACAACTGGGGCTCCACAATCTTTTTGCATTTTATGTTTCCCAGGGAGCTTTGCACTTTGGATTGCTGTGTTTGAGACTCTTAAGTGAGGCTCCACGGTATTTTTGTAGCTGGTCTCCCTAAGATCAGCTATTGCTTTGTTTGAGTAGTCACCAAAGCATCGCTCCCGGTTAGCCAGAATCCTACTCCACACTGATGAGGGGCAACACCCCGAAACAGCTGTCTGTGGATGGATAACTTGCTTAGGTCTTCCCCGTCACATCCTTAAAGCTTGTAAAAGAGCGGATCTTGACATAGGGGCCACTTAATATGGTGGTTTTGGTGATCTCTGTAATGGAGACACCCCTTTGCTTGTTTTTCCTTCCTTTGAGGGATATCTGGCTTTCACTGTGTTGTAGACCCATAACTGGGGCTCCACAATCTTTTTGCATTTTATGTTTCCCAGGGAGCTTTGCACTTTGGATTGCTGTGTTTGAGACTCTTAAGTGAGGCTCCACGGTATTTTTGTAGCTGGTCTCCCTAAGATCAGCTATTGCTTTGTTTGAGTAGTCACCAAAGCATCGCTCCCGGTTAGCCAGAATCCTACTCCACACTGATGAGGGGCAACACCTCGAAACAGCTGTCTGTGGATGGATAACTTGCTTAGGTCTTCCCCGTCACATCCTTAAAGCTTGTAAAAGAGCGGGATCTTGACATAGGGGCCACTTAATATGGTGGTTTTGGTGATCTCTGTAATGGAGACACCCCTTTGCTTGTTTTTCCTTCCTTTGAGGGATATCTGGTTTTCACTGTGTTGTAGACCCATAACTGGGGCTCCACAATCTTTTTGCATTTTATGTTTCCCAGGGAGCTTTGCACTTTGGATTGCTGTGTTTGAGACTCTTAAGTGAGGCTCCACGGTATTTTTGTAGCTGGTCTCCCTAAGATCAGCTATTGCTTTGTTTGAGTAGTCACCAAAGCATCGCTCCCGGTTAGCCAGAATCCTACTCCACACTGATGAGGGGCAACACCTCGAAACAGCTGTCTGTGGATGGATAACTTGCTTAGGTCTTCCCGTCACATCCTTAAAGCTTGTAAAAGAGCGGGATCTTGACATAGGGGCCACTTAATATGGTGGTTTTGGTGATCTCTGTAATGGAGACACCCCTTTGCTTGTTTTTCCTTCCTTTGAGGGATATCTGGCTTTCACTGTGTTGTAGACCCATAACTGGGGCTCCACAATCTTTTTGCATTTTATGTTTCCTAGGGAGCTTTGCACTTTGGATTGCTGTGTTTGAGACTCTTAAGTGAGGCTCCACGGTATTTTTGTAGCTGGTCTCCCTAAGATCAGCTATTGCTTTGTTTGAGTAGTCACCAAAGCATCGCTCCCGGTTAGCCAGAATCCTACTCCACACTGATGAGGGGCAACACCCCGAAACAGCTGTCTGTGGATGGATAACTTGCTTAGGTCTTCCCCGTCACATCCTTAAAGCTTGTAAAAGAGCGGGATCTTGACATAGGGGCCACTTAATATGGTGGTTTTGGTGATCTCTGTAATGGAGACACCCCTTTGCTTGTTTTTCCTTCCTTTGAGGGATATCTGGCTTTCACTGTGTTGTAGACCCATAACTGGGGCTCCACAATCTTTTTGCATTTTATGTTTCCCAGGGAGCTTTGCACTTTGGATTGCTGTGTTTGAGACTCTTAAGTGAGGCTCCACGGTATTTTTGTAGCTGGTCTCCCTAAGATCAGCTATTGCTTTGTTTGAGTATTACAGGGATAGTTTAAATCTATCCGTAACCGTGTATATTTTGTTCTGGGGTGAAATTCAATTACCAAAATAGTAATACCTGAATCTGGTGTCCCAGCTGTGGCTAGGCAAGTGTAATACAGTCTGCTGTCTGGCAAAGCATAGATCATTTTCTATGGTGAAATTCAATTGCCAAAATGGCAATACCATAAATCAGTGGATTCAGCTGTGGCTGGCCAAGTTTAATAGTATCCTGCAAAGGATATATTTTGTTCTGGGGTGAAATTCAATTGCCAAAATAGCAATACCATAAATCAGAGGTTTCAGCTGCGGCTGTCCAAGTTTAATAGTGTACGGCAAAGGATATATTTTGTTCTGGGGTGAAATTCAATTGCCAAAATAGCAATACCATAAATCAGTGGTTTCAGCTGTGGCTGGCCAAGTTTAATAGTGTAAAGCAAAGGATATATTTTTTTCTGGGGTGAAATTCAATTGCCAAAATAGCAATAATTACAAACCAATAGTGGACCAGGCACTAAGACTTAACTCTGTTCCAAAATAGCAATACCATAAATCAGTGGTTTCAGCTGTGGCTGGCCAAGTTTAATAGTGTCCTGCAAAGGATATATTTTGTTCTGTGGTAAAAATTAATTGCCAAAATAGCAATTCCATAAATCAGTGGTTTCAGCTGTGGCTGGCCAAGTTTAATAGTGTCCTGCAAAGGATATATTTTGTTCTGGGGTGAAATTTAATTGCCAAAATAGCAATACCATAAATCAGTGGTTTCAGCTGTGGCTGGCCAAGTTTAATAGTGTCCTGCAAACGATATATTTTGTTCTGGGGTGAAATTTAATTGCCAAAATAGAAATACCATAAATCAGTGGTTTCAGCTGTGGCTGGTCAAGTTTAATAGTGTAAAGCAAAGGATATATTTTTTTCTAGGGTGAAATTCAATTGCCAAAATAGCAATAATTACAAACCAATAGTGGACTAGGCATTAAGACTTAACTTTTACTAGTTATACACTAAAAGTCGACGTTCTGTGAATCTAAAATAGCAGTGTGTTTATCAAATAACTGGGCGAAACACAATCAAAGGTTAGAACCCTGGTTCACCTGTGGGTGCCTCTCCCATGATTGGATGATCCCATGCGTCAGATGGGATGTGACAGCCCAAGGATAGATCATGGGCTATAAGAATTCGCCCAGGAAAGATAGGCACAACATACATACATATATGTTCCAAAATAGGAATACCATAAATCAGTGGTTTAAGCTGTGGCTGGCCAAGTTCAATAGTGTACGGCAAAGGATATATTTTGTTCTGGGGTGAAATTCAATTGCCAAAATAGCAATACCATAAATCAGTGGTTTCAGCTGTGGCTGGCCAAGTTTAATAGTGTCCTGCAAAGGATAGATTTTGTTCTGGGGTTAAATTCACTTGCCAGTATAACAATACCCTGAATCTGGTGTTCCAGCTCTTGCAGGCCAAGTGTTAATCAGTCCGTAAAAGGGTACATTACACTCAAGGTGTATATCCAAGTGCTGAGAGGGTTATCCTCAATAACTTCACACGCTACCGTGCATCTGCCATTGTATTTCTGTCCGTTAAAGGGTATAGTACACAAAGTGTTAAAATACAATTGCTGAAGGCATAATCCTACATATTTTTTCACACGATACTGTGCATCTCCAATTGTAAATCTGTCCATAAAAGGATACCTTTCATCCACGGCCTAAATACTAGCCCTAAAATTGATATTCCCCTAAATCAGTGGTTAGTGCTGTACCTGGATTAGTGTAATACGGTACATAAATAAATAGGCAGATGGTGTTAGGTGCCTGTAAAAAAGGCCTGAATTTGAAATCAATGCATTGGGCCAAATATTTTTTTATTGTGGTGCTTGGTGAACGGTGACAATGAGGAAAACATCTAGTAAGGGACGCAGACACGTCGTGGTGGTGTTAGTGGACCCTCTGGTGCCGGAAAGGACACGTGGCCGCTCTGCCACAGCCACATGTCCTAGTGAACCAACTACCTCAGGTTCCAGTACCCGTCAGAATTTACAGCGATATTTGGTGGGGCCAAAGCCGTTCTAAGGATGGTAAGGCCTGAGCAGGTACAGGCGCTAGTCAATTGGGTGGCCTACAGTGGATCCAGCACGTTCACAACATTATCTCCCACCCAGTCTTCTGCAGAAAGCGCACAGGTGGCGCCTGAAAACCAAGCCCATCAGTCTGTCACATCACCCCCATGCATATCAGGGAAACTGTTAGAGCCTCAAGTTATGCAGTCTCTTATGCTGTTTGAAGACTCTGCTGGCAGGTTTTCCCAAGGGAATCCACCTAGCCCTTCCCCAGTGGTGGAAGACATAGAATGCACTGATGCACAACCACTGATGTTTCCTGATGATGAGGACATGGGAATACCACCTCATCGGAGTCCACACGTCTCTGATGATGACGAAACACAGGTGCCAACTGCTGCGTCTTTCTGCAGTGTGCAGACCGAACAGAAGGTCAGGGAGGAAGACGATGCAGGGGACGATGAGGTCCTAGACGCGACATGGAATGAAGGTCATGCCACTGACTTTCATAGTTCTGAGGAAGAGGCAGTGGTGAGACCGAGCCAACAGCGTAGCAAAAGAGGGAGCAGGGGGCAAAAGCAGAATAGCCACCTCCAAGAGAGTTTGCCTGCTACTGGCCACCACCACCAGGGACTGAGCACCCCAAAGGCAGCTTCCAGGAGTTCCTTGGCATGGCACTTCTTTAAACAATGTGCTGACGACAAAACACGAGTGGTTTGCACGCTGTGCCATCAGAGCCTGACGCAAGGCATTAACGTTCTGAGCCTTAGCACAACCTGCATGACCAGGCATCTACATGCAAAGCAGGAACTGCAGTGGAGTAAACACCTTAAAAACAATGAACTCACTCAGGCTCCCCCTGCTCCCTCTTCTTCTGCTGCTGCCTCGGCCTCTTTCTCCGCCTCGGGAGGAATGTTGCCACCTTCCGCCCACCAAACAGAGGATGTGCCACCGACACCACCCCCTGCGTCACCAAGAATCTCCACCATGTCACACAGCAGCGTTCAGCTCTCCATGTCAGGACTCGAACCCGTGGCCAGTCATGTCCCAGGCGGTAGCTCTACCCACTAGGCTACCGTCTCTCCTTGGACTAGTCTCTGCTAACTTCTAACTACCTCTCTTGTCCTAGCCTTGTCCTCCTGATTATCCAATCTCTTGCACCTGCTACTTCCCTATAAAACCCAGCCCTTGAACCCAGCCCTTTGCTGGTTATTGTGCCTCCAAGCCTGTAGCAAGCTTCCTCTCTGCTCCTCCACCACTACTGCTGATTTACCATCGTTGCCAACCCGGACCGTTTGACCTCGCTGATTAGCCGCCTGCATTGACTCTCTGCTTACCTCCGACCACGCCTCCGTCTACTCCTGCTGTTACCTCGCTGCCATCTCTGCTGCCGACCCGGACTGATCGACCACGCTACCTGCCTCCTGCTTCTGTGGGCCTTGCCACTGGACTCCATACTCCCAGCTTGGGTGTCCTCTGACTAAGGTGAGCCTCGTTAGACACTACCGTCCATAACAGAATAACCAGCCTAAAAAACATGGAGTCCGCAATGGCCACCCTGCGCAAGCAGGTGTCTGAGCTGCAAGACTTTGGCACCACCTACCAGGAGAAATTTTCGCAACTCCAAGGCCTGGTACAGAGTCAACAGGGGAGATCATTGAGCTCCAACGGCAACTCCTGGACGTACGTGGTGCGGCCGCAGACACCCGCATGCCACTACCCTCGAAATTCAATGGAGATCGTCGCCAGTACCGGGGCTTTCTCAATCAGTGCCGTATCTACTTCCGGATGCATCCGGCCCCCTTTCCACTGATGAAAAGAAAGTATTGTTCATTGTTAACCTCCTGACGGATGAGGCCCTGGCATGGGCGTCTCCATACGTGGAAATCGATAGCCGTCTGCTGCGCGATCTGGATGTTTTCATCACAGCTATGAGCCAGGTCTTTGATGACCCCAATCGCTGTGCCACAGCTGAGGCAAGACTACACAGTCTTCGACAGGGAAGACGCTCTGTCGCCGAGTGCGCCGCCGAGTTCCGCCGCTGGGTCTCAGACACCAACTGGAATCCAGCTGCTCAAAGGAGCCAATTTCGGCGAGGTCTATCGGAGGCGATCAAAGATGAACTTGCCAGACTTGAAGCCCCTGATGATTTGGACGACTTCATTCAGGTGTGTGTCCGTATTGATCAGAGGCTCACCGAGAGAAGGAAAGAAAGGCTCTGGTCCCAAGGTGACAGACCCACTTACTCTTTCTCCTCTACTACCCAGCAGGTCGCCCAACCTCCCATCGAGTCGATGCAGGTTGACGCAGTGCGCAAGTCTCTGTCCGTAGCAGAAAAAGAGCGACGACTGGCCGAAGGCCTCTGCCTCTACTGTGGGGAACCAGGGCACATTGCCATCAAATGCCCCAACAAATCTCGCAGAACCATTGCCGTCACGGAACTGCGAGAGCAGCGGCAGGCCGCAACCTCACCGGTGACCGCAGAGACAACTGAGTTAGCAGCCACCGGGTCCCACTTCACCGTTCCAATTGTCATTACCATCGGGGATCGGCAACTTCTCTGTTCCGCAATGCTCGACTCTGGGGCTGGCGACAATTTTATGGATCTAACTTTTGCTAACGAGAACAACATTCCGCTTGTAACCAAGACAGACCCCATCGATCTGGAAACAGTGGATGGGTCCCTCTCTCCTCGGGACCAGTTACACATCAGACCGCAGATTTACAGCTCCACATTAAAACCGACCACCACGAGACGATCCACTTCTCTTTGATTGCCTCCCCAAGTTTCCCGTGATTTTGGGCATCCCGTGGTTAGCCACTCACAACCCTTCGGTGGACTGGGAAACCCGCTGTCTGCGGTTCACATCCGAGTTCTGCTCCTCGAACTGTCTGCATGAACCTGCTTCCCCAACGCCCAAAGAATCTATCATCTTGGAACCAACTGTCAAGGAGCTGTTGCCTCCACAATATAGCGAGTTTCAGGATGTCTGTGAAAAAACGCAGACAAGCTGCCCCCGCATCGACCATACGACTGCCCAATTGAACTACTACCTGGGGCTGAAATACCCTTCGGCAGCATCTACTCCCTCTCGGAGCCTGAACTCAAGGCTCTGAAGGACTATTTGGACGAGGACCTAAAGAAGGGCTTCATTCGACCCTCCACCTCCCCGCGGGAGCACCCTTCTTCTTCGTGGAGAAAAAGACTCCTCTCTACGCCCTTGCATTGACTACCGCAAGCTGAATGATGTTACGGTAAAAAACCGTTACCCTCTCCCCCTGATTTCGAACTTCTCGAGAGACTCCGGGCGGCAAAAGTCTTTACTGAGCTCGATCTTCGAGGGCCTATAATCTGGTTCGCATTCGTCCCGGGGATGAATGGAAGACCGCCTTTCGCACACGATATGGACATTTTGAATACTTAGTTATGCCCTTCGGACTTTGCAATGCCCCAGCCACTTTCCAACATTTCATTAATGACGTCCTTAGGGACATGCTGGATCTGTTCGTAGTGGTGTACCTGGACGATATTTTAATTTTCTCGGAAAATCTCGAACAACATCGCGAACATGTCCGCAAGGTGTTACAAAGACTCCGTGAGCAGTCCCTTTACATCAAGCTCGAGAAATGCGAGTTCGAACAGACCACCACCCAGTTTCTCGGTTACATCATCTCCCCGGAAGGGCTGAGTATGGATCCTCGGAAGATTCAGGCTGTAATAGATTGGCCTCCCCTAAGAACGAAAAGGAAATACAGAGGTTTGTCGGCTTCGCCAACTTTTACCGAAAATTCATTCGGAACTTCTCAAAAATCGTTAATCCAATTACCCAGTTAACCAAAAAGACTGTGCCCTTTTCCTGGACACCCGAAGCACAGGAAGCCTTTACTGAAGCTTAAATCCCTCTTCACGTCTGCTCCAATTCTGATCCATCCTAATCCCGAACTGCCATTCACAGTTGAAGTGGGCGCTTCCGACACCGCAGTAGGCGCTGTCCTATCACAACGTACGGGAGAAAAGATGCTTTTACACCCTTGCGCCTTCTTCTCTCGCCAAATGTCTCCCGCAGAGAGGAACTATGACATCGGGAATAAGGAGTTGCTGGCAATCAAAGATGCCTTCTCGGAGTGGAGACATCTATTGGAGGGGGCCATCAATCCCATAACTGTGTTTACTGACCACCGAAACCTCGAATTCATCCGTTCTGCCAAGAGGCTTTCTGCCAGACAAGCCAGATGGAGCTTTTTTCTCTCGATTCAATTTCATTATCACATATCGCCCGGGGTCGAAGAATGGCAAAGCAGATGCCCTTTCCAGGATGTTCTCTGAACCATCACAGGACAACAAGGGCCAAGCCAGCATTCTACCCGAGAAAACGGTCTTAGGAGCTACCTACCCAAAGGAACTCCTGGGGTCAATCAAGAAGGCTTATGAAAAGGACCCTTCCTCACACACCCAGGAGAAGACGTCAACCTCACCCTCAAGGGTGGCTTCTGGGTATACCTGGATCGACAACTGTACGTACCAGAAATGGCACGGCTCGATGTACTAAAATATAACCACGATACCAAGTTGGCTGGCCATCCAGGTACAAGAAAGACCCAGGAACTCCTGTCCCGCTCCTTCTGGTGGCCGACGTATAAGGAAGATACTAAAGGTTTGTCTCCTCATGCACGGTCTGTGCCCGCAACAAGACTCCCCGCTCTTCACCCGTGGGGCTGCTGCGACCACTCCCCATCCCCTCCCGCCCTTGGGGTTCAATTTCTATGGACTTTGTGGTTGACCTACCCCCTTCAAAAGGGATGAACACCATTCTGGTCGTCGTGGACCGCCTTACAAAGATGGCCCATTTCATCCCCTGCAAGGGCCTACCCACTGCCAAACAGACGGCTGACCTGGTTTTCCGTGAAATCTTTAGGTTACACGGGGTTCCGGATGATGTGGTCTCTGACCGAGGAGTGCAATTCACCTCTAAATTCTGGAAAGACTTCTGCCTGGCCCTTGGGATCACGGTAAACCTGTCCTCCGCTTTCCATCCCCAGTCTAATGGGCAGACAGAGAGAACGAACCAGACCCTCGAGCAGTACCTACGTTGTTTCATCACTCATTTGCAGGATGACTGGTTGGACCACCTTCCTACGGCCGAGTTTTCCTACAATAATGCGGAACACAGTTCCACCCATTACAGTCCTTTCTATGCCAACACTGGCCTGCATCCAGCTTTCATCCCACGCCTGCCCATCACCTCCACGCTTCCAGCTGTGGCCGAACGCCTGGCAAGTTTACAAGAGGCACAAGAGAACATTTCCAATAATCTCCTTGAGGCTCAGAGACGCTTTAAGCGGGCGACAGACAAGCGTCGTAGACCCGCTCCGGACTTTCAGATAGGAGATCAAGTGTGGCTCTCCACAAAAAACCTAAGACTGAAGGTACCCGCTCAGAAACTGGGCCAAAAATACATAGGGCCTTTCCGGATCTCTGGCCGGATTAATGAAGTCACCTTTCGGCTGGACCTCCCACATTCCATCAGGGTGCACCCAGTCTTCCATTGCTCCCTTCTCAAGCCGTTTGTAGAGAACACCTTCCTGGCCGCCATCCTCCCCCACCACCAGTAAGGGTACAAGGCGAAGAGGAGTACATTGTCTCTAAGATCCTCGACTCCAGACTCCACCGGGGCAAAATACAATACTTGATTTCCTGGAAAGGCTATCCTCCAGAAGACAACTCCTGGGAACCGGAGGAGAACATTCATGCCCCCAGACTTGTCAGGGAGTTCCATCTGAGTCACCCAGATAAGCCTTCCCCTGCGGTGCCCGGAGGTCACCTTGGAAGGGGGAGTACTGTCAGGACTCGAACCCGTGGCCAGTCATGTCCCAGGCGGTAGCTCTACCCACTAGGCTACCGTCTCTCCTTGGACTAGTCTCTGCTAACTTCTAACTACCTCTCTTGTCCTAGCCTTGTCCTCCTGATTATCCAATCTCTTGCACCTGCTACTTCCCTATAAAACCCAGCCCTTGAACCCAGCCCTTTGCTGGTTATTGTGCCTCCAAGCCTGTAGCAAGCTTCCTCTCTGCTCCTCCACCACTACTGCTGATTTACCATCGTTGCCAACCCGGACCGTTTGACCTCGCTGATTAGCCGCCTGCATTGACTCTCTGCTTACCTCCGACCACGCCTCCGTCTACTCCTGCTGTTACCTCGCTGCCATCTCTGCTGCCGACCCGGACTGATCGACCACGCTACCTGCCTCCTGCTTCTGTGGGCCTTGCCACTGGACTCCATACTCCCAGCTTGGGTGTCCTCTGACTAAGGTGAGCCTCGTTAGACACTACCGTCCATAACACTCCATCTCACAAACCTTGGAGAGAAACGTAAATTCCCACCCAGCCACCCACAAGCCCTGCGCCTGAATGCTAGCATTTCTAAACTACTGACCTTTGAAATGCTGTCATTCAGGCTGGTGGACACAGACAGCTTCAAACAGCTGATGGCCATGGCTGTCCCGCAGTATGTTTTTCCCAGTCGCCACTACTTCTCCAAGACAACCGTGCCTTCGCTGCACAACCAAGTATCCGATAAAATCAAGTGTGCACTGCGCAACGCCATCTGTGGCAAGGTCCACCTAACCACAGATATGTGGACCAGTAAGCTTGGTCAGGGACGCTATATCTCCCTAACTGCACACTGGGTAAATGTAGTGGCGGATGGGCCCCAGGCGGAGAGTTCTTTGGTGCACGTCCTTCTGCAGCCAAGGATCGCAGGGCATCATTCTTTGCCTCCTTTAGCCTATTCCTCCTACTCGGCTTCCTCCTCCTCTGCTTCCACCAGCTCCTCCAGTCAGCCACACACCTTTACCACCAACTTCAGCACAGTCCGGGGTAAACGTCAGCAGGCCATTCTGAAACTCATATGTTTGGGTGACAGGCACCACACCGCGCAGGAGTTGTGGCGGGGTATTGAACAACAGACCGACGAGTGGTTTCTGCCGGTGGGCCTTAAGCCCGGCCTGGTGGTGTGCGATAATGGGCGAAATCTTGTCGCAGCTCTGGGACTAGCCAGTTTGACGCACATCCCTTGCTTGGCACATGTGCTGAATTTGGTTGTGCAGCAGTTCATTCACAACTACACTGAAATGTCAGAGCTGCTGCATAAAGTGCGGGCCGTCTGTGCGCGCTTCCAGAGTTCACATCCTGCCGCTGCTCGCCTGTCTGCTCTACCGTGGAACTTCGGCCTTGCTTCTCACCGCCTCATATGCGACGTGCCCACCAGGTGGAACTCCACCTTGCACTTGCTGGACAGACTGTGCAAGCAGCAGCAGGCAATAGTGGAGTTTCAGCTGCAGCACGCACGGGTGAATCGCTCGGCGGAACAGCACCACTTCACCACCAATGACTGGGCCTCCATGCGAGACCTGGATCTCCGGTACAAAGACAATGTGCCCACCTTACTTCCTGCACTGGAGCGTGATAGGAAGATGCGCAAGTACAAGCGCACGCTGGTAGACGCGCTTCTGAGATCATTCCCAAATGTCACAGGGGAACAGGTGGAAGCCCAAGGCGAAGGCAGAGGAGGCGCAAGAATTCGCCAACGCAGCTGTGTCACGGCCAGCTCCTCTGAGGGCAGGGTTAGCATGGCAGAATGTGGAAAAGTTTTGTCTCCACGCCACAGCTAACTGCACCACCACCTGATACGGAACGTGTTAGCAGGAGACAGCATTTCACTAACATGGTTGAACAGTACGTCTGCACACCCCTCCACGTACTGACTGATGGTTCGGCCCCATTCAACTTCTGGGTCTCCAAATTGTCCATGAGGCCAGAGTTATCATTTTATGCCTTGGAGGTGCTGGCCTGCCCGGCTGCCAACGTTTTGTCTGAATGTGTATTCAGGACGGCAGGGGGCTTCATTACTGACAAACGCAGCCGGCGATCCACAGCCAACGTGGACAAGTTGACGTTCATAAAAATGAACCAGGCATGGATCCCACAGGACCTGTCCCTCCCTTGTGCAGAATAGACATTTATAACTGCCTCCCCTCAACCATGTATTCTTGTACTCCGAGGCACATCTTTATTGAATCCTCATTTTTTTAACTTTACCATGATCTTGCGGTGCAACCCAAAGTTGAATGAACCTCTCCTCAATCTGGGTCCTGGAGCCTAAATAACTGAAAATGGCCTATTACAATAGTGCATGACATGAAGCTTGAACCTCTGCCATGCGACCTCTCTCCTCTGTCTGGGTGCCGTGGGCTAAATATCTGGTATTGGCCTTTTCCAGTGGTGGGTGATATGAAGCTTGATTCTGTGCTATGGGAGCTCTCTCCTTTGTCTGGGTGCTGGGGTCTAAATAACTGAAAGTGGCCTCCTCCAGTGGTGGGTGATATTACGCATGATTCTCTGCTGTGGGACCTCTCTCCTCTGTCTGGGTGCTGGGGCCTAAATAACTCAAAATGGCCTTCTCCAGTGGTCGGTGATATGACGCCTTATTTCTTGCTGTGGGACCTCTCTCCTCTGTCTGGGTGCTGGGGCCTAAATAAATGAAAGTGGCCTTCTCCAGTGGTGGGAGATATGACGCCTTATTCCTTGCTGTGGGACCTTTCTCCTCTGTCTGGGTGCTGGGGCCTAAATAACTGAAAGTGGCCTTATCCAGTGATGGGTGATATGACGCCTTATTCCTTGCTGTGGGACCTCTCTCCTCTGTCTGGGTGCTGGGGCCTAAATAAATGAAAGTGGCCTTTTCCAGTGGTGGGTGATATGATGCCTTATTCCTTGACGTGGGACCTCTCTCCTCTGTCTGGGTGCAGGGGCCTAAATAACTGAAAGTGGCCTTCTCCAGTGGTGGGTGATATGACGCATGATTCTCTGCTGTGGGACCTCTCTCCTCTGTCTGGGTGCAGGGGCCTAAATAACTGAAAGTGGCCTTCTCCAGTGGTGGGTGATGTAACGCCTTATTCCTTGCTGTGGGACCTCTCTCCTCTGTCTGGGTGCTGGGGCCTAAATAACTGAAAGTGTCCTTCTCCAGTGGTTGGTGATATGACGCCTTATTCCATGCTGTGGGACCTCTCTCCTCTTTCTGGGTGCTGGGGCCTAAATAACTGAAAGTGGCCTTCTACAGTGGTGGGTGATATGACGCCTTATTCCTTGCTGTTGGACCTCTCTCCTCTGTATGGGTGCTGGGGCCTAAATAACTTAAAGTGGCCTTCTCCAGTGGTGTCTGATATGACGCATGATTCTCTGCTGTGGGACCTGTCTCCTCTGTCTGGGTGCAGAGGCCTAAATAACTGAAAGTGGCCTTCTCCTGTAGTGGGTGATATGACGCCTTATTCCTTGCTGTGGGACCTTTCTCCTCTGTCTTGCTGCTGGGGCCTAAATAACTGAAAGTGGCCTTATCCAGTGGTGGGTGATATGACGCCTTATTCCTTGCTGTGGGACCTTTCTCCTCTGTCTGGGTGCTGGGGCCTAAATAACTGAAAGTGGCCTTATCCAGTGATGGGTGATATGACGCCTTATTCCTTGCTGTGGGACCTCTCTCCTCTGTCTGGGTGCTGGGGCCTAAATAAATGAAAGTGGCCTTTTCCAGTGGTGGGTGATATGATGCCTTATTCCTTGACGTGGGACCTCTCTCCTCTGTCTGGGTGCAGGGGCCTAAATAACTGAAAGTGGCCTTCTCCAGTGGTGGGTGATATGACGCATGATTCTCTGCTGTGGGACCTCTCTCCTCTGTCTGGGTGCAGGGGCCTAAATAACTGAAAGTGGCCTTCTCCAGTGGTGGGTGATGTAACGCCTTATTCCTTGCTGTGGGACCTCTCTCCTCTGTCTGGGTGCTGGGGCCTAAATAACTGAAAGTGTCCTTCTCCAGTGGTTGGTGATATGACGCCTTATTCCATGCTGTGGGACCTCTCTCCTCTTTCTGGGTGCTGGGGCCTAAATAACTGAAAGTGGCCTTCTACAGTGGTGGGTGATATGACGCCTTATTCCTTGCTGTTGGACCTCTCTCCTCTGTATGGGTGCTGGGGCCTAAATAACTTAAAGTGGCCTTCTCCAGTGGTGTCTGATATGACGCATGATTCTCTGCTGTGGGACCTGTCTCCTCTGTCTGGGTGCAGAGGCCTAAATAACTGAAAGTGGCCTTCTCCTGTAGTGGGTGATATGACGCCTTATTCCTTGCTGTGGGACCTTTCTCCTCTGTCTTGGTGCTGGGGCCTAAATAACTGAAAGTGGCCTTATCCAGTGGTGGGTGATATGACGCCTTATTCCTTGCTGTGGGACCTCTCTCCTCTGTCTGGGCTCTGGGGCCTAAATAACTGAAAGTTGCCTTATCCAGTGGTGTGTGATATGATGCCTTATTCCTTGCTGTGGGACCTCTCTCCTCTGTCTGGGTACTGGGGCCTAAATAACTAAAAGTGTCCCTCTCCAGTGGTGGGTGATATGACGCATGATTCTCTGCTGTGGGACCTCTCTCCTCTGTCTGGGTGCAGGGGCCTAAATAACTGAAAGTGGCCTTCTCCGGTGGTGGGTGATATTACGCATTATTCCTTGCTGTAGGACTTCTCTCCTCTTTCTGGGTGCTGGGGCCTAAATAACTGAAAGTGGCTTTCTCCAGTGGTGGGTTATATGATGCCTTATTCCTTGCTGTGTGACCTCTCTCCTCTGTCTGGGTGCTAGGGCCTAAATAACTGAAAGTGGCCTTCTACAGTGGTGGGTGATATGACGCCTTATTCCTTGCTGTGGGACCTCTCTCCTCTGTCTGGGTGCTGGGGCCTAAATAACTGAAAGTGGCCTTCTCCATTGGTGGGTGATATTACGCCTTATTCCTTGCTGTGGGATCTCTCTCCTCTGTCTGGGTGCTGGGGCCTAAATAACTCAAATTGGCCTTCTCCAGTAGTGGGTGATATGATGCATGATTCTCTGCTGTGGGACCTCTCTCTTCTGTCTGGGTGCTGGGGCCTAAATAACTGAAAGTGGCCTTCTCCAGTGGTGGGTGATATGACGCATGATTCTCTGCTGTGGGACCTCTCTCTTCTGTCTGGGTGCTGGGGCCTAAATAACTGAAAGTGGCGTTCTCCAGTGGTGGGTGATATGACGCATGATTCTTTGCTGTGGGATCTCACCCTTCTGTCTGAGTGCAGGGGGCCTAAATAACTGAAAGTGGCATTCTCCAGTGGTGTGTGATATGACGCCTTATTCCTTGCTGTGGGACCTCTCTCCTCTGTCTGGGTGCTGGTGCCTAAATAACTGAAAGTGGCCTTCTCCAGTGGTGGTTGATATGACGCATGATTCTCTGCTATGTGACCTCTCTCCAATTGATATTGGTTAATTTTTATTTATTTTATTTTAATTCATTTCCCTATCCACATTTGTTTGCAGGGCATTTACCTACATTTTGCTGCCTTTTGCTGCCCTCTAGCCCTCTCCTGGACTATTTTACAGCTTTTTAGTGCCCAAAAGTCCGGGTTCCCATTGACTTTAATGGGGTTCGGGTTCGGGATGAAGTTTGTCTAGAGTTCGGATCCCGAACCCGAACATTTTCGGGAAGTCCGGCCGAACTTCTCGAATCCTAACACCCAGGTGTTCGCTCAACTCTTATTATATATCCAGATAGTAAAAGGTAAAAGTCTGTATTATGCAGCAACTTCGTACTGTTCTGGAATCAGCCTTAGCACGGGATATCATTGAGCAGGATCTGCTTGCATTTTTGTGAATTGAGCATCCTAAAACCCCTTTACTTTATGTATTACTGAAGATTCACAAATCATTTGACAATCCACCTGGTATTGTTTCAGGGAGGGAATCTATTTTTTCTAATATCGCAATTTTTTTAGATAAAGTATAGCATAGATTTGCCCTAGAGGCACGTCTATACATTAGAGACACTAATTACTTTCTTGCAATATTGTCTACCATTAAGATTGATTCTCCTATCACTCTAGCTTCCTTTGATGTGTTAAGCCTCTATATCTTGATCGATCATGGTCGTGGTCAAGAGGCTATCCAAAAATGTTTATTGAGAACTTCAAGCGGAGTGCAATCAATTCCTACTTTTTCTCTTGGAGATCATATTATATAGGAATTATTTTGCATTTAAAAATTAATACTATGTTAAATTACTGGGTACCACAATGGGGTCCAGTGGGGCCCCAATGTATGCAAACGTTTATATGGCATATCTTGAGGAGGAGTTTGTCTATGTGTCCCACCACTGTAGTCATGTACTGGTATGGTGGCGATACATAGACAATATCTTTCTCATTTGGAAAGGGTCTGAGCAAGATTTGGACGATTTCCATCACTTTTTGAACACCCTAGACCCGGACATAAAATTCACTCTGGTTAAATCCCATGAGGTCATTCAATTTCCGGACACATCAGTATAGGTGGGAGATAAGCGTTTGATTACTGATTTATACATTAAACCAACTAACTATAATAGTATATTAAGATTTTAAAGCTGCCACCCACGTTCAATGGTTAATTTCCACCTTTTAGCCAGTTTCGGAGAACTAGTCGGATTGTACAGGAGGGTAATGCCCAAGACCTTAGATTAAATAATATGGCGATTAGATTTCAACGTAGGGGTCACTAAAAAACTTGTCAAGTTCCATAGAGAAAGAGTCAGCTCACTTTAAGGGAATGAACCACCATCTGGGAGACAAAACAGTATCAGTACAGGGAATCACATTCCTTTTATTTCAACATACACAGAGCAAAGCAGAGATATAGCTAAAATTATTTGTAAACATTGGTCCACTTTATCGAATAGTTTGCCACATATTTTAGAACTACAGAAGCTCCCTCTTATGTCATATCGAATGGCCAGCAACCTTAGAGTTAAACTAGTGAATGCTGAATGCACACAACACCTAAAAAGGACACAAAGTTACATTGGAAAGAAAAAGAGTCTCTGCTACTGTTGTCTGTCCTGCGTAAACTGCTTTTTCATGTTGAAATGTGATAAATTCATTAACCCCATTACTGGGGAAGTTTTTGCTTACCCAACCAAAAGAAGTCCCATTCCACATCAGGCATGTAAAAGGATTAGTGCTCATTAGAACTCCATGTACATCACCAGGAACAATAGCTATGCAGTACAGGGCGATCTAAGGGAATCAATGGAAGAATGAAAGCCAATATGCATATAAACTGTAATGGAGATTGACACCAGACATCTCATATTTTGTGAAAGGTCTCTAGTCTATTCCTATTCTTATAAACAGAGTTTTCAAGAATTTGATTCAGCTGGTTTGCTGAATTTTTTTGGAAAAATGTGCTTCAATCCAAATTTATTTGCGGTGAATCACGTTAAAAAATGGCTATTTCTGGGCTGCAGAGAGCATTAATAGGGGTGTAGAAAACTATGCCTTGCAGTAACACACATAGAGAGTCTGCTGTGGTAGTGAAATAATACTGTGAGTCAGTATGACATGCAGTTGACAGGGGTCGCTCTTAGAATTACTGCATACTTCACTTATTTGGGCAGTTAAGGGGCCAAAACTGACCAAATAACTCAAGTGTGAACTCAGCCTTACAGATCAATATTAGCGTCAAGAAGAAGTGCACTCCTTTTACACCATCGGCAGCTGATTCCACATAGATTTCTCCAGTACCTGTTCTATTAAACGCTTATACAAGTAGATCCCCCCTGACAGAGCGGAGAGGGTGTCAGCAGTAAGTATGTGTTTACGTCACAGATTAATTTTCCCCATTTTCTGATCCGTCAGAACAATAACCCAGAAAAAAGGATCTTGTCTGTGGAGCATACGCCTTCACTCAGTCAGCATTCGCTTAATAATCCATCAGTATTGCTAATGCCAAAAAAAAAAGGAGTGGATCTAAAACAGAGATGACACGTGAATGGAATATTTGCATGTCTTCTGTGTTTTGTACCCACTCCTGCTTTTGGCTACAAAATCATAAGCCAATTTTGATGGGACGATACAGGCCTTAAAGCAGACAGGATCCGTGGTGCGTCTAATTTTTCCTTCCTTCTGACAGATCAGAAGAAGTGTCAAATAAATTTTAATGTCAGCCAGGCCGAAAGCCAAAATAGTGGACCAGTCATGAAGTGGGGAGGGTTGGAACAGCATGAGAAGTCCACAGAGTGGACTTATGACGTAGTGGTGAGGTGGTAGAAGCATGAGACCACAGAGTGGCCGAATGACAGGGTCTGGAGGTGGAAGCACTATGAGGAGGCCACCGAGTGGCACAATGACAAAGTCTGTAGGTGGCGGCAGCAGCAGCATTAGGAGTAGGCCACCGAGTGGCACAATGACAGAGTCTGGAGTTGGCAGCAGCATGAGGAAGCCACAGAATGGCACAATGGCAGAGTGTGGAAGTAGCCAAAGCATAAGGAGACCACAGAGTGTCAAGGTGGCATAGTGTGGAGGTGGCAGCAGCATGATTAGGTCACAAAGTGGCACAACAACCGAGTCTGGAGGTGGCAGCAGCATATGAAGCTGGAGGTGTCGGCAGCAGCAGCATCAGGAGGAAGCCACAAAATGGCACAATGACAGAGTCTAGAGTTGGCAGCAGCATGAGGAAGCCACAGAGTGGCACAATGACAGAGTGTAGAGGTGACAGCAGCATGAGTAGGCAACAAAGTGGCACAATGACAGAGTCCGGAGGTGGTAGCAGCATGAGGAAGCCACAGAATGGCACAATGACAGAGTATGAAGGTGTCCGCAGTAACAGGAGACCACAGAGTGGCAAGGTGATGGAGTGTGGTGGTTATAGCAGTATAAGTAGGCCACAGAGTGGCACAATGACAGAGTCTGGAGGTGGCAGCAGCATGAGTAGGCCGCATAGTGGCACAATGACAGAGCATGCAGGTGTCGGCATCAGCAGCAGGAGGAGGCCACAGAGTGGCACAATGACAGAATTTTGAGGTGGCAGCAGCATGAGGAAGCCACAGAATGGCACAATTACAGTGTGTGGAGGTGGAAGCAGCATTAGTAGGCTACAGAGTGGCACAATGACAGAGTCTGGAGGTGTCGGCAGCAGCATCTTCAGGAGGAGGCCACAGAGTGGCACAATTACAGAGTATGAAAGTGGCAGCAGCATGAGGAAGCCACAGAATGGCACAATCACAGAGTGTGGCGGTGGCAGCAGCATGAGAAAGCCACAGAATGGCACAATGACAGAGTGACGATTGACCAAGATACTTCTGGGGGAACCTGGCATGAACAGGCCTCCAGTAGTTACAGACAATGAGAAGACAAAGTGTCAAGATAGCCTTGAGCCCAGAAGAGTATCAAAGTTCATCAAGATAGGTCACTGCATATGCCCGCAGCACTGACTGTTGAATATATTTAGTTTTCCGACCGTAATACATCAGTAAAGATTTTAACACATATAACTGCAGTGCTGAAAGCTGAATAAATTTAGTTTTTTGACTGAAATACATCACAAAATATTTTACTACATATAACTGCAGCACTGAAGGCTGAATAAAATTTGTTTTTCGACCGAGATACATCACAAAAGATTTTACCGCATATTACTACAGAGCTGAACACTGAATAACATTTGTTTTTCGACCCAAATACGTTACTAAAGGTTGTGCCACATATACCTGCAACAGTGAACACTGAATATATTTAGTTTTTCTACTGAAATATGTCACTAAAGGGCTTAGCACGTACAACTACAGCACTGAACGCTGAATAAAATTAGTTTTTCCACCAAAATACGTCAATAAAGATTTTACCACATATAACTGCAGTGCTGAATGCTGAATAAAATTAGTTTTTCGACCAAAATACGTCACAAATTATTTTACCACATTTAACTACAGCACTGAACGCTGAATAAAATGTGTTTTTCGAAAGAAATACGTCACTAAAGGTTTTTCCACATATAACTGCAACAGTGAACATTGAATGTACAGTATTTTGTTTTTCTTCCGAAAAATATGTCTCTAAAGGTTTTAGCACATATAACTGCAGTGCTGAACACCGAATAACATTTCTTTTTCCACCAAAATATGTCAATAAAGGTTTTACCGCATATAACTGCAGCGCTGAATGCTTAATAAAATTAGTTTTTCGACCAAAAGACGTCACAAATGATTTCACCGCATATAACTACAGCGCTGAACAAAATTTCTTTTTTTTACCGAAATATGTCATTAAAGCTTTAGCACATATAATTGCAGCGCTGAACGCTAAATAAAATTTGTTTTTCCACCGAAATACATCAATAAAGATTTTACCGCATATAGCTGCAGCGCTGAATGCTGAATAAAATTTGTTTTTCCACCGAAATACGTCACTAAAGATTTTGCCACATACACCTGCAACAGTGAATGCTGAATACATTTTGTTTTTCTACCAAAATACCTCTCTAAAGGTTTTACCACATATAACTGCAAAAGTGACCGCTGAATATATTTTGTTTTTATACTGAAATAATAATAACTGCGGAAGTGAAATGTGTATATATTTTTTGTTTTGTACTGAAATAGGCCATTTAAACTCTTTCACCACAAATAAATGCAACAGTGAAGTGCGTACATTTTTTTCCTTTTTGGACTGAAGTAGGACACTGAACGCTAATCACCACATATAACTGCAGAAGTGAATTGAGAATATATTTTTCTTTTTGTACTGAAATAGGCCAGTAAACAGTTTTACCAAAATTAAATGCACCAGTCAAGTATGTACAGTATATATTTTTCTTTCTGTACTGACATAGGCCACTAAATGCTTTTAACACTTATAACTGCACCAGTGAAGTGTGTATTATTTTTCTCTTTCTGTACTGACTTATACCACTAAACGCTTTCAACACATATAACTGCAGAAGTAAACTGAGAATATATTTTTCTTTTTGTACTAAAATAGGCCATTAAACGCTCTTGCCACAAATAAATGCACCAGTGAAGTGCGTATATATACATATTTTGTTGTACTGAAATAGACCACCAAACGCTTTTGTCACAAAGAAATCCACCAGTGAATTGCGTATCTTTTTTTCTTTCTGTAATGACATGGGCCAATAGACACTTGCAACACATATAACTGCAGAAGTGAACTAAGAATATATTTTTATTTTTGTACTGAAATCGGCCACTAAATGCTTTTGCCACAAATAAATGCACCAGTGAAGTGTGTATATATTTTTATTTTTGTACTGAAATACGTCACTAAACACTTTCACCACATATAACTGCAGAAGAGAACTGCGTTTATATTTTTCTTTTTGTAATGATATACGCCACTGAAGGCTTTCTACACATACAGTATAGCTGCAGAAGTGAACTGCATTTATATTTTTCTTTTTCTACTCAAATACGCCACTAAATGCTTTCACCACATATAGCAGCAGAAGTGAACTGAGAATATATATATATTTTTTGTAATGAAATATGCCACTTAACTTTTTTAACACATATAGCTGCAGACTTGAACTGCATATATACTGTGTTTTTCTTTTTCCACAGATATAAGCCACTAAAGGCTTTTCAACATAGCACTTGTACCCCAAGAACAATTTTCTGGAATGACAGAGCTGTATAATGGCTATTTGGATCCCCAAATTATCTTTCATTGCATTTGTAAATTGCTTTTCTAGCACTGACCCTAGCGCCTTCAGACATCTCTCCCTGCACTAAGATGCTGTGAAATGATTCTTCCCTATCCTTTGCCTGCACTTGTAAAATGCTTTTCTAGCACTGACCCTAGCGCCTTCTGACGTCTCTCCCTGCACTAAGATGCTGTGAAATGATTCATCCCTATACTTTCCCTGAAGTTATAAATCCTTTTATTTTTTCAGTTCTTTTTTCACAATGAGGTTTTTCCAATTGCTGTCCTTAGCGCCTTCTCACATCTGTCCCTGCAGTCAGAATGCTGGAAAATGTCTGATTCTAAGATGGCCGCTGTATTTATAGGGCTGTGACATTGCAGGGTTGGCTGGCACCTGATTGGCTGCATCATGCAAGTAAGTCAGGGTGATGCCACCTTCCCATACTTCCTTTCTCCATGACCTCACACGTGCAGCAGCCATTTTAGGAAAAATGCGATTCGTTACCACGGAGAGTGAGGAAATTCGCATTTGGTGCAAATTGAATTCTCCTGAAATTCGGATCGAATTTCACTTTGTCAGCTTCGATTCGCTCATCTCTACTTATGAACTATGTAGAGTTGAGCGAACTGTATAGTTCGAGTTTGTACCGAAATTTATGGTTTTCTGCACCCGAACCCGAACATTTCCGTAAAAGTTCGGGTTCGTAGTTCGGTGATTTTTTCCCTCTTTTTGAAAGGCTGCAGGGTAGCCAATCGTCAAGCGTTTCACTACTTTGCCCTAAGAAGCCATCACAGCCATGCCTACTATTGGCATGGCAGTGATTGGCTAAGTGCAGCATGTGACCCAGCCTCTATTTAAGCTGGAGTCACGTAGCACCACAGGTCACTCTGCTGCTCTTATTGTAGGGAGAGGACGCAGCTTGTGCTCTCAGAGAGAGATTAGGGAAGAAATCTGTTGAACTTGGTGGTGTTAAATCTTCAAACTACAGCAATTATTGAGGGTGCTATGCAACATATTTGTACCGAGCCTTGAGCCCTGTGATACTGCAAAATAATTTTTAATCCATCTGTTACTGAGTTGAGGGTCAGCGGTAATTTTAGCAACGCAATGTCCTTGGAACTGTATGTGACCTGCAAGTGTGCCAGCCCACCAGTGATATCAGTCTAATTATTTTATGGTAGCTCAGTGGAAGAAAAATTACTTTTTTCTGGCAGGTCAAGTTCCCCGACATTACCCATTTTATAATTTTGTGGTGACATAGTGCATTTCTGTAGTCGTGGAATAAACCCGTACTGTTGTACCACAGAGCACGTTTGCATACACTGCTGAAAAACCTATTTTAAAATTTTGCGGTAACATAGTACATTTCTGTAGTTGGTGGAATAAACCCATACTGTCGTACCACAGAGCACGTTTGCATACACCGCTGAAAAACCTATTTTAAAATTTTGCGATGACATAGAGCATTTCTGTAGTTGGTGGAGTAAACCCGTACTGTCGTACCACAGAGCATGTTTGCATACACCACTGAAAAACCTATTTTTAAATTTTGCGGTGAAATAGTGCATTTCTGTAGTGGCTGTAATAAACCCGTACTCTCGTACCACAGATCACGTTTGCATACACAGCTGAAAAACCTATTTTAAAATCTTACGGTTACATAGTGCATTTCTGTAGTTGGTGGAATAAACCCATACTGTCGTACCACAGACCACGATTACATACACAGCTGCAAAACTTATTTTAAAATTTTGCGGGGACATAGTGTATTTTTGTTGTTGTTGTAATAAACCCGTACTGTCATATCACAGAGCACATTTGCATGCATCGCTGAAAAACCTGTTTTATAATTTTGCGGTGACAGTGCATTTCTGTAGTTGGGGGAATAAACTCGTACTGTTGTGCTACAGAGCAATTTTGCATACAACGCTGAAAAAACTGTTGGGTTTTTTTTGCCAGTTTTGCCATATACAAACCCCTGCTCTGCATAGGTGACAGAAAGGTAAATTTAAAAAAAAAATCTGTTACATTGGAGGGTGACATTTTGCCAGTTTTGCTGTATACAAACCCCTGCTCTGCATAAGTGAAAGGGAGGTAAATCTCAAAGATCCTCTGTTACATTGGTGGGTGATATTTGCCAGTTTTGCCATTTATAAACCCCTGCTCTACATAACAGGGCGGTAAATTTCAAAAAAATCATCCATTACATTGGTGGGTGACATTTTGCCAATATAAAAACCTCTGCTCTGCATAAGTGACAGGGCGGTAAATTTGTATAAATTGTCTGTTACATTGTTGGGTGACATTTTGCCAGTTTTGCCGTATATAAACCCCTGCTCTGCATAGGTGACTGGGAAGTAAATTTCTAAAAATTGTCTGTTACATTATTGGGCCATAAAGTACCCGTGCACTGCATACCTGACTTGGAAATATATTCAGTAAATTAGGTGACCTTCAGATTGTAAGGTGATCTGTACCCCTTCTTTCTTTTAAAGTACCCCTGCACTGCATACTTGAATGGGAATTATATTCTTTAAATTTGGCGGCGTTTACATTGTTGGGTGCTGTAGTTATATGCTGTAAAATCTCCATGATGTCTCCATGATAAATATGCATCGTGGGGGCTTGTGGCTTCTATACACTTTTAAAGTAATTCTTTAGTGGGGCAAATAGATGCCTGATGACGGGCATCCTCCATGACCCCTTTTTTCTTTCAAACTACCCCTGCCCTGCATACCTGACTGGGAAATATATGCTGTAAATTACTTGCCATTCAGATTGTTGGCTGATCTGTACCCCTTCTTTCTTTCAAAGTAACACTGCACTGCATAACAGACAGGGAACTTAGTTCATTATAATTGGCAGTTGTATTGTTGCCTGACATAAAGCCTTTTTTGGCTGTGAAGCCAAAGGTAGTCGCCAAAAGTGTGCTTTGTTTTCTTTTTTTTTTTTTATAAATTGGGGTAGACCCCAAAACATTGGGAAATATAAAAAAGAAACCAAAGAGTAGTCTTGAGCGAACAGTTCGAGCATCGTTCTGGTTCATACCGAATTTGGGGGTGTCCGGGACACAGACCCGAACCCGGACATTTTCAAAAAAGTTCGGGTTCGGGTTCGTTGTTCATCGATTACTTCCTGCTTTCTGAAGGGCTGCACAGCAGCCAATCAGCTAGCGTTTTACTTCTTGCCCTAAGAGCCCATCACAGCCATGCCTACTAATGGCATGGCTGTGATTGGCCAAGTGCAGCATGTGACCCAGCCTTTATTTAAGCTGGAGTCACGTAGCGCTGAACGTCACACTGCTCTGATTAGTGTAGGGAGAGGACGCAGCTTCTGTCAGGGCGAGATTAGGCAGGGAAAAGTCAGCAACAGCACCTAATGAACGGATCGATCTACAGCTGTGAATGATTGAACTTCTGCTAGTTACTTGCTCACTGGTTTTTAGGCAGCACAGAGCGTTTTTCTGTCACTTATTTTCTGGGTTGATCGGCGGCCATTTTGTGACTTGTGGTGCACCAGAACAAGCTGCCACCAAGTCCATCAATCCATCAATACTAGTTTTTTTTTTTGCTATATCCTACATCAGGGGCTTGGCTGTGCTAATTGTCACCCCTAGAAACTCAGGATAGCAATTTCTATATTTTATTAAGGGGTTAAATACTATTGCCCAAATACCAATCCCTTAAATCTGGTGTTCCAGCTTTGGCTAGACAAGTATAATACTGTCTGCTGTCTGGCAAATGAGAGATTATTTTCTGTGGTGAAATTCAATTGCCAAAATAGCAATACCATAAATCAGTGGTTTCAGCTGTGGCTGGCAAAATATAATAGTGTCCGCCAAAACATATATTTTGTTCTAGGGTGTAATTCACTTGCCAAAATAGCAATACCCTGAATCTGGTGTCCCAGCTGTTGCAGGCCACGTTTCATAGTGTCCGCCAAAACATATATTTTGTTCTGGGGTGAAATTAATCTGTCAAAATAGCAATACCCTGAATCTGGATTCCCAGCTGTTGCAGGCCAGGTTTTAAAGTGTCCGCCAGAACATATATTTTGTTCTGGGGTGAAATTCAATTGCCAAAATAGCAATACCATAAATCAGTGGTTTCAGCTGTGGCTGGAAAAATATAATAGTGTCCGCCAAAACATATATTTTGTTCTGGGGTGAAATTAATCTGCCAAAATAGCAATACCCTGAATCTGGTGTCACAGCTGTTGCAGGCCAGGTTTTATAGTGTCCACCAAAACATATATTTTGTTCTGGGGTGAAATTAATCCGCCAAAATAGCAATACCCTGAATCTGGTGTCCCAGCTGTTGCAGGCCAGGTTTCATAGTGTCCGCCAAAACATATATTTTTTTCTGGGGTGAAATTCAATTGCCAAAATAGCAATACCATAAATCAGTGGTTTCAGCTGTGGCTGGCAAAATATAATAGTGTCCGCCAAAACATATATTTTGTTTTGGGGTGAAATTCAATTGCCAAAATAGCAATACCATAAATCAGTGGTTTCAGCTGTGGCTGGCAAAATATAATAGTGTCCGCCAAAACATATATTTTGTTCTGGGGTGAAATTCAATTGCCAAAATAGCAATACCATAAATCAGTGGTTTCAGCTGTGGCTGGCAAAATATAATAGTGTCCGCCAAAACATATATTTTGTTCTGGGGTGAAATTCAATTGCCAAAATAGCAATACCATAAATCAGTGGTTTCAGCTGTGGCTGGCAAAATATAATAGTGTCCGTCAAAACATATATTTTGTTCTGGGGTGAAATTCAATTGCCAAAATAGCAATACCATAAATCAGTGGTTTCAGCTGTGGCTCGCAAAATATAATAGTGTCCGCCAAAACATATATTTTGTTCTGGGGTGAAATTCAATTGCCAAAATAGCAATACCCTGAATCTGGTGTCCCAGCTGTTGCAGGCCAGGTTTCATAGTGTCCACCAAAACATATATTTTGTTCTGGGGTGAAATTTTTTTGCCAAAATAGCAATACCCTGAATCTGGTGTCCCAGCTGTTGCAGGCCAATTGTAACTCTGTCCATAAAAGGATACCTTTTATCCAGGGCCTAAGTACTAGCCCTAAAAGAGATATTCCCCTAAATCAGTGGTTACTGCTGTGCCTGGATTAGTGTAATACGCTACATAAACAAAGAGGCAGATAGTGTTAGGTGCCTGTAAAAAAAGGCCTAAATTTGAAATCAATACATTGGGCCAAATATTTTTTCCTTATTGTGGTGCTTGGTGAATGGTAACAATGAGGAAAACATCTAGTAAGGGACGCGGACGCGGTCGTGGTGGTGTTAGTGTACCCTCTGGTGCTGGGAGAGGACGTGGCCATTCTGCCACAGCCAGACGTCCTAGTGAACCAACTACCTCAAGTTCCAGTACCCGCCAGAATTTACAGCGATATTTGGTGTGGCCCAATGCCGTTCTAAGGATGGTAAGGCCTGAGCAGGTACAGGCGCTAGTCAATTGGGTGGCCGACAGTGGATCCAGCATGTTCACAACATTATCTCCCACCCAGTCTTCTGCTGAAAACACACAGGTGGCACCTGAAAACCAAGCCCATCAGTCTGTCACATCAACCCCATGCATATCAGGGAAACTGTCAGAGCCTCAAGTTATGCAGCAGTCTCTTATGCTGTTTGAAGACTCTGCTGGCAGGTTTTCCCAAGGGAATCCACCTAGCCCTTCCCCAGTGGTGGAAGAAATAGAATGCACTGATGCACAACCACTGATGTTTCCTGATGATGAGGACATGGGAATACCACCTCATCGGAGTCCCCACGTCTCTGATGATGACGAAACACAGATGCCAACTGCTGCGTCTTTCTGCAGTGTGCAGACCGAACAGGAGGTCAGGGAGGAAGACTGTGTGGAAGACGATGCAGGGGACGATGAGGTCCTAGACCCCACATGGAATGAAGGTCGTGCCACTGAATTTCATAGTTCAGAGGAAGAGGCAGTGGTGAGACCGAGCCAACAGCATAGCAAAATAGGGAGCAGGGGGCAAAAGCAGAACAGCCGCCGCCAAGAGATTTCGCCTGCTACTAGCCACCTCCACCAGGGACCGAGCACCCCAAAGGCAGCTTCAAGGAGTTCCCTGGCATGGCACTTCTTTAAACAATGTGCTGACGACAAGACCCGAGTGGTTTGCGTGCTGTGCCATCAGAGCCTGAAGCGAGGCATTAACGTTCTGAACCATAGCACAACCTGCATGACCAGGCATCTACATGCAAAGCATGAACTGCAGTGGAGTAAACACCTTAAAAGCAAGGAACTCACTCTGGCTCCCCCTGCTCCCTCTTCTGCTGCTGCCTCGGCCTCTTCCTCCGCCTCGGGAGGAATGTTGGCACCTGCCGCCCACCAACAGAGGATGTGCCACCTACAACACCACCTGCGTCACCAAGCATCTCCACCATGTCACACGGCAGCGTTCAGCTCTCCATCTCACAAACCTTGGAGAGAAAGCGTAAATTCCCACCTAGCCACCCTCGAGCCCTGGGCCTGAATGCTAGCATTTCTAAACTACTGGCCTTTGAAATGCTGTCATTCAGGCTGGTGGACACAGACAGCTTCAAACAGCTGATGTCCATGGCTGTACCAAAGTATGTTGTTCCAAGCCGCCACTACTTCTCCAAGACAGCCGTGCCTTCCCTGCACAACAAAGTATCCGATAAAAACAAGTGTGCACTGCGCAACGCCATCTGTGGCAAGGTCCACCTAACCACAGATACGTGGACCAGTAAGCACGGCCAGAGACGCTATATCTCCCTTACTGCAAACTGGGTAAATGTAGTGGTGGCTGGGCCGCAAGCGGAGAGTTCCTTGGCGCACGTTCTTCTGCCGCCAAGGATCGCAGGGCATCATTCTTTGCCTCCTGTAGCCTCCTCCTCCTACTCGGCTTCCTCCTCCTCTGCTTCCACCAGCTCATCCAGTCAGCCACACACCTTCACCACCAACTTCAGCACAGCCCGGGGTAAACGTCAGCAGGCCATTCTGAAACTCATATGTTTGGGGGACAGGCCCCACACCGTGCAGGAGTTGTGGCGGGGTATTGAACAACAGACCGACGAGTGGTTTCTGCCGGTGGACCTCAAGCCCGGCCTGGTGGTGTGCGATAATGGGCGAAATCTCGTCGCAGCTCTGGGACTAGCCGGTTTGATGCACATCCCTTGCCTGGCGCATGTGCTGAATTTGGTGGTGCAGAAGTTCATTCACAACTACCCCGACATGTCAGAGCTGCTGCATAAAGTGAGGGCCGTCTGTGCGCGCTTCTGGAGTTCACATCCTGCCGCTGCTCGCCTGTCTGCGCTACAGCGGAACTTCGGACTTCCCGCTCACCGCCTCATATGCGACATGCCCACCAGGTGGAACTCCACCTTGCACATGCTGGAGAGACTGTGCGAGCAGCAGCAGGCCATAGTGGAGTTTCAGCTGCAGCACGCACGCGTCAGTCGCACTGCGGAACAGCACCACTTCACCACCAATGACTGGGCCTCCATGCAAGACCTGTGTGCCCTGTTGCGCTGTTTCGAGTACTCCACCAACATGGCCAGTGGCGATGACACCGTTATCAGCGTTACAATACCACTTCTATGTCTCCTTGAGAAAACGCTTAGGGCGATGATGGAAGAGGAGGTGGCCCAGGAGGAGGAGGAGGAGGAGGATGAGGGGTCATTTTTAGCACTTTCAGGCCGTTCTGTTAGAAGTGGCTCATAGGGAGATTTTTTGCAACAGCAGAGGCCAGGTACAAATTTGGCCAGCCAGGGCCCACTACTGGAGGACGAGGAGGATGAGGAGGAGGTGGAGGAGGATGAGGATGAAGCAGGTTCACAGCGGGGTGGCACCCGACACAGCTCAGGCCCATAACTGGTGCGTGGCTGGGGGGATATGGAGGACGATGACGATACGCCCCCCACAGAGGACAGCTTGTCCTTACCTCTGGGGAGCCTGGCACACATGAGCGACTACATGCTGCAGTGCCTGTGCAACGACAGCAGAGTTGCCCACATTTTAACGTGTGCGGACTACTGGGTTGCCACCCTGCTGGATCCCCGGTACAAAGACAATGTGCCCACCTTACTTCCTGCACTGGAGCGTGATAGGAAGATGCGCGAGTACAAGCGCACGATGGTAGACGCGCTCCTGAGAGCATTCCCAAATGTCACAGGGGAACAGGTGGAAGGCGAAGGCAGAGGAGGAACAAGAAGCCGCCAACGCAGCTGTGTCACGGCCAGCTTCTCTGAGGGCAGGGTTAGCATGGCAGAAATGTGGAAAAATTTTGTCTCCACGCCACAGCTAACTGCACCACCACCTGATACGGAAAGTGTTAGCAGGAGGCAGCATTTCACTAACATGGTTGAACAGTACGTCTGCACTCCCCTCCACGTACTGACTGATGGTTCGGCCCCATTCAACTTCTGGGTCTCCAAATTGTCCGCGTGGCCAGAGTTAGCATTTTATGCCTTGGAGGTGCTGGCCTGCCCGGTGGCCAGCGTTTTGTCTGAACGTATATTCAGCACGGCAGGGGGCGTCATTACTGATAAACGCAGCCGCCTGTCCACAGCCAACGTGGACAAGCTGACGTTCATAAAAATGAACCAGGCATGGATCCCACAGGACCTGTCCCTCCCTTGTGCAGAATAGACATTTATAACTGCCTCACCCTCAACCATGTATTCTTGTACTCCGGGCACTTCTTTATTGAATCCTCATTTTTTTAACTTTACCATGATCTTGCGGTGCAACTCAAAGTTGAATGAACCTCTCCTTTGTCTGGGTGGTGGGGCCGAAATAACTGAAAGTGGCCTTCTCCGGTGGTGGTTGATATGACGCATGATTCCTTGCTGTGGGACCTCTCTCCTCTGTCTGGGTGCTGGGGCCGAAATAACTGAGTGGCCTTTTCCAGTCGTGGGTGATATGACGCATGATTCCTTGCTGTGGGACCTCTCTCCTCTGTCTGGGTGCTGGGGCCAAAAAACTGAAAGTGGCCTTCTCCAGTGGTGGGTGATATGACGCATGATTCCTTGCTGTGGGACCTGTATCCTCGGTCTGGGTGCTGGGCTGAAATAACTGAAAGTGGCCTTCTCCAGTTTTGGGTGATATGACGCATGATTCCTTGCTGTGGGAGGCCGGTATACATATCTATTCTGCATAAGGTACGAACAAGTCCTTTGGGATCCATGCCTGGTTCTTTTTAATGAACATAAGATTGTCCAAGTTGGCTGTGGAGAGGTGGCTGCTCTTGTCTGTGATAACGCCCCCAGCCGTGCTAAACACACGTTAAGACAATACATTGGCTGCAGGGCAGACCAGCACCTCGAAGGCGTAAAAGTGAAGCTGAGGCCATGTCCCCAATTTGGAGACCCAGAAGTTGAATACGGCAGACCCAGTGGCATAGCTAGAAATTACTGGGCCCAACAACAAATTTTTGAATAGGGCCCCCATCCCCCAGTAATTTTTTCACAACCCCTCCCTTTCATGCTGCCCCCATTCCTGTGGCTACTAAAGATCGCTCTCTCAGACCAGGCAGCTGTTCCATCCGTTTTCAAAACTGTCTATACTGCCACTGTATATAATTTCATTGTATAATACTGTTGAGAGGGCCCTCACAAAGTCTTTTAGTCCTCCTCCTCCTGGATGTGCCCCTTATTGGTCAGGGCCCAAAAGCAGCCGCTTTCCCTGCTTCCCCTGTAGCTACAACCCTGGGCAGGCCCATCAGTTTGTACGTGTAGGCTTGTGCACAGATACTATTCCACTATTTTGCGGAAAAGCTGCCTCTTGCTAAGACGTTCCATATCTAATGGTGGTGCTGGTTGTTGTCGCGTGCTAATAAAGCTTTTCCACATTTCGGCCATGCTAACCCTGCCTTCTGAGGTGCGGGCGGTGACCCAGCTGCTTTGGCGACTTCTTCCTCTTCCTCCTCTGCTTTAGTCTTGTGCTTCCACTGAGCCCCAGGTTTCAGGTGTGAATGCCATCAGCAGCCCTTCTACCAGCGATGGCTTCTTCCGATCATGCTTCAGTGACAGAATTAAGGAAGGCACGTTGTCCTTGTAACGGGGATCCAGCAGGGTGGCCACCCAGTAATCTGCACACGTTAGAATGTGGGCAACACGGCAGTCGTTGCACAGGCACTGCAGCATGTACCTGCTCATGTGTGCCAGGCTGCCAAGAGGCAATGACAAGCTGTCCTCTGTGGGAGGTGTATCATCTGTGTCCTCCGTATCCCCCCAGCCACGTTCAAGTGATGGCCGTGAGCTGCTTAAGTGCCACCCTGCTGTGAACACCGTTTCTTCTTCTCCTCCTCCTCCTCCTCCTCCTCCAGAACTGTGCCCTGGCTGGACAATTGTATACCTGTCCTATGTTGGTGCAGAAACCCACGCTCCGAGCCACTTTTATATGACTGGCCTTATAAGTTAAGGGTAAGGCATGTATATAGTTCTGTTTATTTTTTTGTTTATCTGACTTATAGTTACTTAAATATGTTTATAAGTAAATTTGGAAATAGTTTGTGAATGGGCATTAATGAGTGGTTTGCATAAAAAGGGGGGGTGGGGTGTAGGGTGGGAGTCTGGTCAGGTTAATTTTCTGTTCTTGTAATGTTCCTTGTATAGTTTTTATTACAATTTAATATAAAAAGTCCTGATAACCATGGAAATATTACCCAACAATCTAACCGACAAATTTAATAAAATGATTTGCCTGTCACATCTGTGGCTCAGGCCGCAGGGGTCCTTTAGCACCAAAAAAAGTGAATTTGTCCCACCAGAATCTAAGAACTGGATTAACTTAATTGATTTTCACTGTCAGGTGTTCAGGAATTTCTGCACCACCAAATTCAGCACATGCGCCAGGCTAGGCCCAGAGCTGCTACGAGATTTCGCCCATTATCGTACACCACCAGGCCGGGCTTGAGGCTCAGTTACACCAACCACTCATCGGTCTGTTGTTCCATGCCCATCCACAGCTCTTGCGCGGTGTGGGGTTTGTCCCCCAAACAGATGAGTTTCAGAACAGCCTGCTGTCGTTTTTCCCTGGCAGTGCTAATGTTGGTGGTGAAGGTGTTACGCTGAAAGGATGAAGAGGTGGTAGAGGAGGAGGAAGTGGAGTAGGAGGAGGAGACAACATGAGGCAAATAGAAATGCCCTACAATCCTCGGGGATGGAAGGACATGCGCTAAACTGCTATCCTTCTCTGGCCCAGCCGCAACTATCTTTACCCAGTGTGCTTTTAGGGAGATATAACTTCCCTGCCCGTGCTTACCAGTCCACGTATTGGGGGTTATGTGGACCTTGCCACAGATGGTGTTGCGCATCTTGGTTGTACAGGGAAGGGGTGGCTTGCCTAGAAAAGTACTGGCAGCTGGGAACCACGTACTGTGGGAGAGCCACTGCCATAAGTTTTTTAAAAGTCTCCATCCATCTCCACCAGACAGAATGACAGCATCTCAAACGACCAGGAATTTTGAAATCCTGGCATGCAGGGCCAGGGATCGCGGGTGGGTAGGGGGGTACTTTTTCTTTCTATTTATTTTTCTAATTGGGAGATGGACAGCTGAATGCGTCGATGGGATAGTGTGGAGATGTTTGGTGACGGTTAAAAATGTGGTGGCATTGCTGCCACATCCTCTGTTTGCGGGGTGGCAGGTGCCACTGTCACTCACTTGTACTCAGGTTTAGAACATTTATTTTTATGTATTTTATGTTATTTTAAGTTATTTCCCTATCCAGGGCACTTGTCCTACTCTTACCCTCATTTTGCTTCAATTTCCAGCCCTCTAGCCCTTTCCAGGACGTTTTTAGAGCCATTTTAGTGCCCCAAAGTTAGGGTTCCCATTGACTTCAATGGGGTTCGAGTTCAAGGTAAAGTTCGGGTCAAGTTCAGGTCCCGAAACCCAAACTTTTTTGTGAAGTTCAGCCAAACCCATCGAACCCGAACTTCCAGGTGTCCGCTCAACTCTAGAGCTATGCGCTCAGATGATATCACAGTGTTTACAAGGTTACTCCACTGAGGAATGGAAGGCGAGAATCTTTTCATCCATCTTAGTTCCATTGCCTTCTGGGCTACAAACAGGGTCCTATTTAAGAGCATTGGATCATGTTAATGGACCTCATCTATAAGATCCAAGAGACAAGTCT
Organism: Bufotes viridis; assembly: GCA_033119425.1. Classification (NCBI taxonomy): domain Eukaryota; kingdom Metazoa; phylum Chordata; class Amphibia; order Anura; family Bufonidae; genus Bufotes; species Bufotes viridis. Next base: position 177,807,422 of record CM065591.1, read on the forward strand.
GGATATTGTTGGTCACAGTACACCCTAATACAGTAGATAGTAAAGTTGTCACTCCTCTCCAGAATGTCTGTAAGTCGGGGCACACCCAACAAAGATGGATAAAAATCCTCAATTTTTTTTAAAATAAAAAATACATAAAATATTCACATATAACTTAATAAATGCAATTGAGGGGTGCCAATGTATGTAAAGGCTGGCTGTGGTCTGGTATAGGCCCCAAGCCAGCCTTGAGTATTTTCAAGCAGGCTGTACCTCTCTGGTCAATCTCAGTAAAGCACTTAGAGTAAATTGCAATGCACTATAGAGATAGTGCATTGTATTTTAAAAGAAATCAAAATATTGTCTGCTATAGTCCTCTTGTGGGACTATTCAGTGGTGAAAAAAAGTTTTAAAAGTTCCAGTAAAAAAAACTTGTTTTCCATTGAAAATACGCTTTAAAAAAAATTAAAAAATATATCTCCCCCATATGTTTGGTATCACCACGAACATAACGACCCGCACTACATAAATATCATGTAAAATATCTTCTACTGTAAACACCATTATTTTTTTTTTTTACAGAATTGCTAATTTATTCTGAGTTGCCACTGAAAAGAAACTTAATAACCAGCGATCAAAAAGCATAATTTACTCCAAAATCATACCAATGAAAACTACAAGTTGTCCAGCAAAAATAAAGCCTTCACACAACTCCATGGAAAGAAAAATAAAAAAGTTATGGGTCTTGGGAAGCAGCAATTCTAAAAGATTTTCTTCCTTTTAAAAAAAGAGGGTTTATTGCACAAAAGTAGTAAAATGTAAAATGAAAAAATATATATACATATATATATATATATATATGTATGTATTTGGTATCACTGTAATTGTACTAACCCAGAGAATAAAGATATCATGTTGTTTATACAGAAAAATGTAAAAATTCTGTGGTAGTATTGCTTTTTTTCCCATCTCCCTTCCAGAAAGAGTTAATACAAGCTAATCAGAAAGTTATGTGTACCCCAAAATGGTGCCATTAAAAACTACAACTTGTCCAGCAAAAAACAAGCCCTCATACAGCTATATAGACGGAATAATAAAAAAATTATAACTCTTGGAACGTGATGATAAAAAAAGGAAGAAAAATGCTCTATCAGTAAGGCCCAAAACAGGCTGGCCACTAAGGGGTTAAGTAACTCCATCTGAAATGTTCTATGGTACAGTGGCCTTCAACCGTTATTTACGAAAGCTTACCAATCTATAAAGTAACATAGTATACCACCCTAAAGTGTTACATGAAGTGCCTAGATTTTTCATAGTGTAGCTGATTTAATTCTGAGCAGAATAATTTCCAGATCACTTTGCAGACCAGAAATATTGAATCACAAAGGAGCATTGTTCCTTGTCTTCCTTTGTCACTGATAAGCTTGTGTTAAATCCATGTAGGATTACAAGATAATAAAATATTCATCTTTCTAATATTTGTATTATATCTATTTAAAATTATCCTCTACTGAACCGTACAATAAACCGTGAAATATGTTGAGCATATCATGTCTTTTTTCCATATGAGCTTTTCAGAGTTGTTCCTTTGTATTAATATTGAATGTATGACTATGCCAGAACTCCGGTAGGGGATCTCAAAACCACAGGAAAATGCTTCAATTCTAATAATACAATCGATTGCATCTGTTCAGAACGGTTATATTATATATAAAATGAAGAAACAATTGTAAGGGTACTTTCACACTTGCGTTAGAGGATTACCACAGGCAGTTTCGTTGCCGGAACTGCCTGCCGGACCTGGAAATCCGTATGCAAATGGATAGCATTTGTTTCCGGATCCGTCTAATAAATGCATTGCAATACTGGACTCGTCTCTCCGGTGTCATCTGGAAAACTGGATACGGTATTTATTTTTTTTCACAAATTTAAAGGTCTGTGCTTGCACAGACTGGGAAACCGGATCCTTTTTTCCGGAATACTTGGTACCAGATCTGGCATTAATACATTTCAATGGAAATTAATGCCGGATCCGGCATTCCAGCGGCCAAATACCGTAAGAGGGACTGAACTGAAGACATCCTGATGCATACTGAACGGAATGCGTTCCATTCAGAATGCATTAGGATAAACTGAAGCATTTTTTTTCTGGTATTGAGCCCCTGTGATGGAACTCAATACCGGAAAACTTTAACGCTAGTGTGAAACTACCCTAAGTCAATGGGCGCCGGATCTGTTTTTTTTTCGTGTCCAAAAATAATGGATCCAGCACTATTGATTTACATGGTTTTTGGTGCCTGATCTGGAGTGTTCAGTTTCCCATGCCACACACAAATACGCTGCTTTTATATCCGGCATGGGAACACAACAAACTGGAACCAAATGCATTCTGGTGCACTCTGTTCCGTTTTTTTCAGCTTTCTCTCCATTGACTATGATAGGGGACAAAACTGAAGCATTGTGCTGCCGTTTTGAAAGCCTGTGTCGGATCTCAAAATCGGACAGCACAGCGCAGATGCAAAAGTAACCTAATAGAGCTATGTAAATGTGCTTTATATAAATCCTAGAAATGCAGTAATGACAACAAGCACAAAATGATAATGTTATAATACAAGTATCAAACAATATATAAATTTATTATGCAAATCAACCTATTCTGCAATTCTAAACATATTTGTTTGCTGACTTGCTGACCATGTGATTATAAATAATATATTACAAATAATATGTAAATTGGCAAAAAAATTTAAGAAGTAATTGCATTCAGAACCATATGTGGAATAAATCAGTGCTTCTCAAACAGCTACTGTTGAGGAGGTCAATTCTCAGGCTACACCAACCTCTGTTTAAGCAACATTCTGTAGCTGGCTCCTTTTGTGTTTATTTTAATAGTGTACTGGGTTCAGGAGACAAATTATAAGGTAACTTTTACAGTTGTGGCATAGATATCTGGTTAGGTGCAGGTATCAAACGTGCACAGGCTAGTAAAGCCCCATTAAAAATGATCTAGAGAAGCCATGGAATACATAAAAATAATAATAATGCCATTATTCCTATTTGGGACCCCACTCAGAGAACTGCTGACAAGACTATGTGTGATCATATATTACAAAGTGATTCACGCAAAATGGAATCCAAGAAATTCCACATTCCTCTGTAGTAGCTTCAATAGGAGATATTAGTGGCTTCCTGTAGATGGTGGATAATCTAAACTACTTGTATTCCTCATAGACATTAATACTAATTCTGAGGTATCTGTTCTTATGAACCTATGTCATTCCCTCCCTCTATTATTCCTTCAAGAAGTTTTAATAAATTGCTAGAAGATTGCAATGAAGATCCAAATGGGTGTTACCAGTTTTTTTTTTTTTTTTTTTTTGGGGGATCCTTGCACTGTCTGGCGCTATCCAATCAGTGCAGTCAATGGCAATCTCTGCAAAGAAATTAGTCAAAACTGATGGCAGGATAAACTCAGCATCTTCTTTTTTAGAAAATCTTGGAGGGTAATTTGCATTCATCAGCTCACGATTTGGGCATACTGCACACCTGGACTTACCAACATGATAATTAGTGTTGAGTGAATATAAGCCAAACATATTGACTTTGATCTGAATTTTAGGAATAATACGATTTGCTGCCAAGCCAAAATTCCTCACGCTTTGTGGTAACATATCTATTTTTCTTGAAATAGCGGGAAAAACAAAACAAAACACATTCACCTTATCCATTTGCTTGTTGCGGCTGTCCTTATTGAAGATACCGTGCAAAATCCCACATCATCACATCACCACGAGACACTTCACGCAGTGCCTTCAATCTAGATGGCCGCGATGAGCAGATGGATGAGGTAACAATGCTGATCGAGCACCCAAGTGCTCGGATGCTCGGACCGAACACATCGGGATGCTCAGGTATAATGGAAGTTAATGGGAGAACCCGAATATCAAACCAGGCACCCCTTGCTCTGAAGAGTGGAGGTTGCCTGGTTCATAGGAAAAGGTCAGAAATTGATGGAAACACCACAGAAATGGTTCGGGAACAGCATGGGGAGTATGTCTGGATGCATCTTGGACTCCCAGGTCGCTGCTGGGAACGATGTCCGGGTAGTACTCCACTTTTACAGACTGACAATAATACTCACAAAACCGAAAATAAAATCAATTTTAGAGGAAAAATTGTTAGGATACTTTCTTTCCTGTATATTTACTTGTATATAAAGTGCAAGTGCTACCAAAATTACAAGCAAGAGGCACTCCGAAACAACCTATATATCACATAAAGGAGGGCCTCATTCACATTGTGGTACGATTTTTCATGTAGTGGGACTCCTACACTCATAAAGCCTATGCACTAAGTGAAAGGGCTGCCAAAAATGACAAGAAAGCGGCACTCCCATACATCCTTTGTTACACATAAAAGAGGGCATCATACGCACCATTGAAAAATTATGATTGATGGCCTGCTGGTGACCCTCAAAAACATTTGGAGCAAGGGCCTGCTGATATGATCATCTAAAACACTAGGGGGAGGGCCTGCTGCTTAGCTGGCCCTCTAAAACAATAGGGGTCAGGGTTTGCTGGTGAGCTGACCCTCTAAAATATTGTAGGTGAGGGCTTGCTGGTGAGATCACCCTCTAAAAGGTTGTAGGTGAGGGCCTGCAGGTGAGCTGACCCTGTAAAACATTATATGCGAGGCCCTGCAGGTGAGCTGACCCTGTAAAATATTGTAGGTGAGGGCCTGCAGGTGAGCTGACCCTGTAAATCATTATATGCGAGTGACTGCAAGTGAGCTGACCCTGTAATACATTATATGCGAGGGCCTGTAGGTGAGCTGACCCTGTAAAAGATTGTAGGTTAGGGCCTGCTGGTGAGCTGACCCTCTAAAAAATTATATGCGAGGGCCTGCAGGTGAGCTGACCCTGTAAAACATTATACGCGAGGGCCTGCAGGTGAACTGACCCTGTAAAAGAATGTAGGTGAGGGCCTGCAGGTGAGCTGACCCTGTAAAAGATTGTAGGTGAGGCCCTGCAGGTGAGCTGACCCTGTAAAAGATTGTAGGTGAGCGCCTGCAGGTGAGCTGACCCTATGAAAGGTTGTAGGTGAGGGCCTGCAGGTGAGCTAACCCTGTAAAACATTATATGCGAGGGCCTGCAGGTGAACTGACCCTGTAAAAGATTGTAGGTTAGGGCCTGCTGGTGAGCTGACCCTCTAAAAAATTATATGCGAGGGCCTGCAGGTGAGCTGACCCTGTAAAACATTATATGCGAGGGTCTGTAGGTGAGCTGACCCTGTAAAAGATTGTAGGTGAGGGCCTGCTGGTGAGCTGACCCTCTAAAAGGTTGTTGGTGAGGGCCTGTAGGTGAGCTGACCCTGTAAAACATTATTCGCGAAGGCCTGCAGGTGAGCTGACCTGTAAAACATTATATACGAGGGCCTGCAGGTCAGCTGACCCTAGAAAAGATTGTAGGTTAGGGCTTGTAGGTGAGCTGATCCTGTAAAACATTATATGCGAGGGGCTGCAGGTGAGCTGACCCTGTAAAACATTATATGCGAGGGCCTGCAGGTGAGCTGACCCTGTAAAAGATTGTAGGTGAGGGCCTGCAGGTGAGCTGACCCTGTAAATCATTATAGGCGAGGCCCTGTAGGTGAGCTAACCCTGTAAAAGATTGTAGGTGAGCGCCTGCAGGTGAGCTGACCCTATGAAAGGTTGTAAGTGAGGGCCTGCAGGTGAGCTAACCCTGTAAAACATTATATGCGAGGGCCTGCAGGTGAACTGACCCTGTAAAAGATTGTAGGTTAGGGCCTGCTGGTGAGCTGACCCTCTAAAAAATTATATGCAAGGGCCTGCAGGTGAGCTGACCCTGTAAAACATTATATGTGAGGGTCTGTAGGTGAGCTGACCCTATAATAGATTGTAAGTGAGAGCCTGCTGGTGAGCTGACCCTCTAAAAGGTTGTTGGTGAGGGCCTGTAGGTGAGCTGACCCTTTAAAACATTATATGCGAGGGCCTACAGTTGAGCTGACCTGTAAAACATTATATACGAGGGCCTACAGGTCAGCTGACCCTAGAAAAGATTGTAGGTTAGGGCCTGTAGGTGAGCTCACCCTGTAAAAGATTGTAGGTGAGGGCCTACAGGTGAGCTGACCCTCTAAGAAAATTATATGCAAGAGTCTGCAGGTGAGCTGACCCTGTAAAAGATGGTAGGCGAGGGCCTGCAGGTGAGCTGACCCTGTAAAAGATTGTAGGTGAGGGCCTGCTGGTGAGCTGACCCTCTAAACAAATTATATGTGAGGGCCTGTAGGTGAGCTGACCCTGTAAAACATTATATGCAAGGTCCTGAAGGTGAGCTGAACCTGTAAAAGATTGTAGGTGAGGGCTTGCAGGTGAGCTGAACCTCAAAAAAATTATATGTGAGGGCCTGAAAGTGAGCTGACCCTTTAAAACATTATATGCGAGGGCATATATACGAGGGCATTATATGTGACAAATTAGAGATGAGCGAACACCTGGATGTTCGGGTACGAACTTCACGAAAATGTTCGGGTTCGGGATCCGAACTTGACCCGAACTTTACCCCGAACCCGAACCCCATAGAAGTTAATGGGGACCCGAACTTTTGGGCACTTAAATGGCTGTAAAATTGCCCTGGAAAGGGCTAGAGGGCTGCAAAAGGCAGTAAAATGTAGGTAAATGCCCTGCAAACATATGTGAATAGGGACATGACTTAAAATAAAATAAAATACAGAAAAATAATAAAAAAACATTCTAAACTTGAGCCCAAGTGAGTGACAGTGGCACCTGTCACCCAGCAAACAGAGGATGTGGCAGCAACTCCACCACATCTGTCATTGAAACCAAGCATCTCCACCAAATCCCATGGAAGTGTTCAGCCATCAGCTGTCCATCTCCCAAACACTGGAGAGAAAAAGAAATATAAAGAGGAAGTACCCCCCCTACCCATGGCTCTGAATGCCTTACTTCAAACTTCCTGGTCCTTTGAAATGCTGTCATTCTGTCTGGTGGACAGTTTTAAAAACCTTATGGCGGTGGCTATCTCACAGTACGTGTATCCCAGCCGCTGCTACTTTTGCAGGCGAGCCATCCCTTCCCTGCACAACCAAGTGGCGGAAAAATCAAGTGTGCACTGCGCAACGCTATCTGTGGCAACATCCACATAACCAACAACACAGTGGGTTAATGTAGCGGCTGGCCCAAAGGCGGATAGCATTTTTGTGAATGTCCTTCTGCCCCCGAGGATTGCTCGGCATTTTTCTTTGTATCCTGTTACCTCCTCCTCCTACTCGGCTTCCTCCTCCTCTACCTCCTCCTCATCCACTCAGCGTAACACCTTCACCACCCACAGCAGCACAGCCATGGGGAAACGACAGCAGGTTGTTTTAAAACTTGTGTGTTTGTGGGACAAACCCCGCACCGCGTAGGAGCTGTGGACAGGCATGGAACAACAGATCGACCATTGGTTGCTGCCACTGAGCCTCCAGCCCGGCCTGGTGTTGTACGCTAATTAGCAAAATATACTAGCAGATCTGGGCCTAGCCGGTTTGACACACATCCCCTGCCTGCCACATGTGCTGAATTTGGGGTGCAGAAATTCCTAAACACCAGACAGTGAAAATCAATTCAGTTAATCGAACACCCCCAACACCCCCACCCCCCCTTTCACTCAAACCATTAACAAACTATTTACAAATTTTCTTAAAAACATGTTAAAATAACTATAATGCAGCTAAACTTACTATATAAACAAACAAAACTATATACACGCCTTATCCTTAACTTAAGGCAAGTGACATCCAAGTGGCTCGAAGGGTGGGTTCCTGCACCAACATAGTCCCTGGCCTGAAACACAATTGTCCAGCCAGGGCACAGTTCTGGAGGATAAGTAGGGTGAGGAGGATGAGGAGGAACCGTGTTCTCAGCAGGGTGGCACCCAAGCCAGCTCACGGGCAGCTGGGTTACCATCAGCACCTCAGAAGGCTGGGTTAACATTGGCGAAATGTGGGAAAGCTTTGTCATCACGCCACAACAACCTGCACCACCAGCAGATTTGGAATGTCTTAGCAGGAGGCAGCATCTCAGCAACATGGTGGAAGAGTACACGTACTAACTGATGGGTTTGCCCAGGGGTGTAGTTACAGGGAAGCGCGGGAAGCAGACTGTTTTGGGTCCCTGACCTAGAAGGGGCCCATCGAGGAGGAGGAGGACTAAATGACTTTGTCAGGGCCCCCTCAACAGTATTATACAATGAAATTAGATACAGTGGCAGTATAGACAGTGTAGAAAGCGGATGGAAAATAAACCCAAACAGCCTCACACCCTACACACTAAACACCCCCCCCCCCACACCCTTTCACTTAAACCATTAACAAACTATTTACAAATTTACTTAAAAACATATTCAAATAACTTGTCAAGGATGGAGAACAGTTAGCAGGAACTGATAACGACAGACTGGCTTGATCCTAAACTAAGGAGCATATAGGTCAGCCCTTTAAAACCCTAAGAGCTCTCCCTGACTGCTACACATGCAAAGGCCTCAATGGTAGACGATTGCATGCCCATGTAACTAAGACTGTGTGACACCTGAAAACCCTATAGTAGTGAGGGGACACGGCCACCGGCTCCTTGCACAAAATACGGAGGGAGTCAGGGTCACCAAGAATCAAGCCAGCAAACAAAACACAAAGTAAACTGAATGCACTTATCTTAGAACAAGATAACTGCAGCCTCCAGCAGCGCACACTTCATCCAGGAAGTAATATAAACCGCAAGGAGGAGCAGTATGAGAGGGAATATAAAGCAAGCCAATTAATCAAGATGAGAGACAGCTGAGGGGGAGAAAGGAACTGAGCAAAGTGAAACCAAAACAAAGAACGTAATACAGAGGATAGGGAGGAACCTCTGACCGACCGTCTCCCAGAATCGGCGGTGACAGTACTCCCCCTTCTACGGGTGGACTCCGGACACTCAGGACCGACCTTCTCAGGATGAGACCGATGGAAAGCCCTGATGAGACGAGTGGCCTTAATGTCCGCCAGTGGGACCCACATCCTCTCCTCAGAACCATAACCTTCCCAATGAACGAGGTACTGAAGAGAACCGCAGATAATGCGGGAATCCACAATCCTGGAGACCTGAAATTCAAGATTACCATCAACTAAAATCAGGGGAGGAGGCAAAGAGGAAGGAACAGTAGGTTGGACATAAGGTTTCAATAAGGACTTGTGAAAAACATTATGGATCTTCCAAGTCTGAGGAAGATCAAGACGGAAAGCAACGGGATTAATGAAGGATAAGATCTTGTAAGGCCCAATAAACCTAGGACCAAACTTCCAGGAGGGAACCTTCAATTTGATATTCTTTGTAGACAACCACTCCAGATCACCCACATTCAGGTCCGGACCAGGCACACGTCTCTTATCTGCCACACGCTTATATCTCTCACTCATCTTCTTTAGATTACCCTAAATCTTTTGCCAAATGAGAGACAAGGACAAGGAAAATCTCTCCTCATCAGGTAAACCAGAAGAGCCCTCTCCAGAGAATGTCTCAAACTGGGGATGAAACCCATATGCACCAAAAAATGGTGACTTATCAGAGGAGTCCTGACGACGGTTATTTAAAGCAAACTCAGCAAGGGACAAAAAAGAAAACAAATTCTCCTGATTCTCCTCAACAAAACTGCGCAGATATGTCTCCAGATTCTGATTGACGCATTTGGTCTGACCATTCGACTGCGGGTGAAAAGCAGAAGAAAACGACAACCGAACCCCCAAGCGAGAACAGAAGGCCTTACAGAATCTGGAAACAAATTGCGTGCCCCTATCAGAAACGATGTCAGAAGGAATGCCATGTAATTTAACAATGTGATCAACAAACGCTTGCGCCAGCGTCTTAGCATTAGGTAACCCAGGAAAAGGAATAAAATGCGCCATTTTGCTAAAACAGTCCACTACCACCAGAATCACAGTCTTCCCCGAGGACCGAGGCAAGTCCGTAATGAAGTCCATGGACAGATGCGTCCAAGGACGGGAAGGTATGGGTAACGGGAGGAGAGACCCCGATGGCCGTGAATGAGGGACCTTGGCATAAGCACAAGTCTTGCAGGCTGCCACAAACCCCTCAACCATCTTACGAAGAGCTGGCCACCAGAATCTGCGAGCAATGAGATCCACTGTGGCTCTACTCCCCGGGTGCCCAGCAAGAACACTGTCATGGTGCTCCTTAAAAACTTTCTGTCGCAAAGCAAGCGGCACAAATAACCTCCCAGGAGGACAAAGATCAGGTGCCTCTGCCTGGGCTGCCTGAACCTCTGCCTCCAAATCAGGATAAAGAGCAGAGATGACCACCTCATTTGCCAAAATGGGACCTGACCCTCAAAGTTCCCCCCTCCCGGAAAACAACGTGACAGGGCATCCACCTTCACATTTTTAACCCCAGGGCGGAACGTAACAACAAAATTAAACCTAGAAAAGAACAAGGACCATCTGGCCTGTCTTGGGTTCAGACACTTGGCTGATTCCAGATTGGCCAGATTCTTATGGTCGGTTAATACGGTAATTGGGTGTCTGGCTCTCTCCAACCAATGACGCCATTCCTCAAAGGCCAATTTGATGGCCAACAACTCCCTATTTCCCACATCGTAATTTCTCTCTGCGGCAGAGAGCTTTTTTGAGAAAAAGGCACACCGTCGCCATTTAGCAGGAGAGGGACCCAGAGATAAGACCGCTCCCACCCGCACCTCAGAGGCATCCACCTCAACAATAAAAGCAAACAAGAAAAGACACCGGAGGTATCTCATGCCCTGTCTACAAATTGTACCCTCAGTGGTGGGGCCTCTATTGTTGAGATGCCTGTAATATATATCTGCATATACTCTGCAACAAACACATCAAAAGAAAAAAGACAAAGAGCAACATGCAACGGTATTGGAAAATTATCAAAACGATTTTATTAGTCATATATTAAAAATTACAAATCATAGAAGGAGGTGACAGCAGAACACAGACGCCACCCTGGACCCTATAGCGAGATATACAAAACATATCTAGCACTGCTGGAATTATATTGTAAAAGAAAGCCAATCGCTACACTATTATATTATAAATATAGTATATCTAGGTCTTGCTGCAGCCTTCAAAAAATCCGCAGATACAGCCGTAGTGGATACAAGTGTCTTTATACATAGGCAATGCGGATAGTGTAAGGCTAAAGAAAATGACATAAGCAGTGCTAACACAAAACCCAAAGGGGTACTCACCAATAAGTAAATAGAAGTGAGGGGCCAGGATGGCGTCAACCCCGACGCGGCGAACCTTCGTCCGGGGGTAACGCCATGTCTATGGTCTGTAGCTTAAAAAGACCCACTACCCAATCACAAGTAAGAAACACCGTGACGTATCACAGGAAGTCAGAAGGGCGGAACATCAAATAGGCGCGAGAGATATGTGTCAGCAGAGCGCCGGATGAACGCCCTCCATTGGCGTCAGCAAAAAAAGCGGTAATGTGATGTGTCACATGACCGGACCGGAACAGCGGACATAACCTTAAAGAAATAAGGGCACCAGAAGAACTCATGGATAAAAATACAATAAATATTAGCAAGAAATATAGAAAACAAGAAGTGATGTTAACCCGTACATAGTAGCGGGATTCTCGAAATAATGGAAGGCATCATTTATCAATGTTTCTGAATTGCTGCACAATGATACAGAGGGATGGGGAGCTAAGGATATGTGAAGAGAAGTGAAGGATGTGAGGGGAGTGAGGGGGGAGTGAGTGGGGGAAGGAAGTGAGTGTAAAATTGTGCAACAATCCATCAAAACATGTGATGTGAAATAAAATAAAACGTAGAGGATATTGAACACATCACACCTACATAAAAAAATTATATGTCATGATGAAGACAAAATAGTGAATGTGAAATAAAGTTAAATAAAAATACATGAATTAATTGCATGATGTGAAAAAGATTGATAAAGTAACATACATTTGAAAGTGAATACATGATTAAAAATTGAATACATATGAGAATAGTGTATGTAAACAGTGAGAACATGATTGAAAATGAATAAAATAAATGTATATTAAAATACAGTGAAATTAAGATACATGTGGTGTTCTCATTATCCATCCCCCCGATATCGCAGCATTCAATATTGAACCCCCAATAATTATTGTCCAAAGGACGATGCTTCATTGATGATCTATAGGTGTCCGGAGTCAGGAAAGGATATATTATCAAATATTCGCATCAATTAGCTGAGGGGTGTTTCATGGTGATCTAAGTGGAAATATGGAAAAATAAATAAATACAGGGAATATAAATAAAATACAAAAAGTAAATAAAATAAAAGACCACATAAGGTGGTCCCAAATGGATTAGAGAAATGCAGAGAAACCCATAGTCTCATTCAGACCATTAGGACGCATAGTCCCAAGGGTCCAGATCCATCTACTCTCTTTTTGAGATAGACTCTTAGAAATTTGCCCAGCCCTCAAATCAGATCTAATACAATCAATGGCCCTCACCTTTAAAAGACGAGGGTCACATGCATGGAGATTTTTGAAATGTCTTGCAATCGGTTTTAATTCTTTGCTGTTTCTTACTTCCCTTGCAGTAATAATGTCCTTGACATGCTCACGAACCCGGACCTTCAATTCCTGGGTCGTCAGCCCAACATATATTAGCGGGCAGGGACATGTGGCATAGTAAACCACCTTGGTACTAGAGCAGGTGAGTGTATGTTGGATATTAAATTTCTTATGTCTAGATGAATCCACAAAATCAATAGCTTGCTACATGTTTGGGCAGGCTACACATTTCCCACACGATTTGAAGCCCAGAATCTGTTTGGGGAGGCTCAATGTCAACTGTGATGGTTCCGGATCCATATAGCTTCTGACCAAAGTATCCCGTAGCGACCTTGCTCGTCTCGCTGTCATCAACGGGTAAGAGGGTAACAACTTTTCCAACAGTGGATCTGTTAATAAAACATTCCAGTGTTTATTTAGCACATTCTTCATTTCATCCCATCTTGAATGGTAGGTGGTTACATACCTGATTTTACCATCTGGTATCCTTTCTTGTTTCGGTCTCAATAGATCTATTTGTTTTTTGGTCTTGGCTCTCCAGTACGCCCTTTTAATAGTGCGATTGTTGTACCCTCTGTTGGCAAAACGGGCTTTTAGGAGGGTGGCCTGTTTCTCAAAAGTTGCATCATCCGAGCAGATCCGTCTTAGACGTAAAAATTGAACCACAGGTATCGCCTTGATTGTGCTTTTTGGATGGAGAGAAGATGCATGTAAATATGCATTAACGGCAATGTCTTTACGATATAAGTCCGTTTGTAAAAAGCCTTTTTGATTTTTCTGATGTTTACATCCAGAAAGTTTATTTGATCCCTGTGAAAGGTATATGTCAGTCTAATGTTGCATGTGTTCTGATTCAAAAAATCTAAAAAGTTTTTTAATTGTTGCTCTGTACCCTGCCAGATCAGAAAAATGTCAGTGCTGTGTTAAAATGCTATAGGCAATATCTAGGCAAAAATCAAGTACAGTGATGATTTCAAAAGTGCTAATAATAATGGTGATAATGATTTAATAATAATAAAAATAGAAATTAGAAATACATAATTAATACAAACATACAAATATGATAGTGGTAATATTAACTGATAATTATTTAGAATATAAAAACGTTATATAACCAGTTGGCAAAAGCAACCTGTATTTAATAACCTGTAAGACATCACTATGAAAAAGAGAAGAAACAAGGATCCATACATGATGGGAACGGGTTAGATACAGAGAAACTATAGAAAGCTGCTGATACACATACTGTAGATATAAAGCTCCCACAGAGGTAGAGTATGGGAGGAAGCGTAGCTGCAAACGAGGTCTAAAAACTAAGTGCTTAGACATGCGTAATGCACTCCAAGCATGTCCCGAACACTAAGTATCGGGACATGCGCAGTAATATGAGTTGAGCTTGGAAAGACTAAGTGCGATGACATGCGCGGCAGTGAGTCAGATCATACGTCCCACACATCTATGCCCAATTGGAAACAAGGTAACAAAGAACCTTTATCTACTAATGGTTTCGATAGGTGAATGTAATCATGACGTAGTAGAAGGTGGACAGCAAAGGCTTTAAATAGCCTTACCGCCCTGCAGCACACAGACGGTATCCGATACCCCTGAAGACACCTGCTTAGGCGAAACATGTCGGGGGATAGTGTGCAGTGTTTTTAAATATATGACCGCTATACCTGCATTCACATAAACCAGTAAAGGGGATTCTCCCCCTTAATAGTAGTGGAGTGTTACTCCGCAAGATATAGCGATAGTGATAGCCAGTCAGGCAAGAGGCCATTAACTTTTATACATAGAGTGAATATTTAAGAAGTTAATAAAAGTTAAGTTTTAGATCTAATCCAGGAGCCAAGAGTAGGCACAATTTATCAACTTAAATAAATATACTGTAGGTAGAAGGACCCATTAAAGGTAATGAAATTTTGGGTCAGAACATAACGCAACAGCTGTAAAGTAAAATAAGACATATCCCGTGACATATTCCTGGATTCAAGAAAGAATCGAGATGCCTGTAAACCATCCTCATGTCTTATACTAGTGTATAGTGATTCAACATCACATGTCACCAGTATAGTGTCTTGTCAAGGCAGATTTCCTGTATCTTCTGCAACAGATCTGACGTGTCCCTTATATATGAGGGTACATTTTCGACCAAAGATTTTAGCTGAAGATCTATAAACTTGCAGATGTTATCTACAAGGTTACCTCTCCCTGAAATGATGGGCCTTCCTGGGGGTTTCACCGCATTCTTGTGGATCTTAGGCAGCAAGTACAAAGTTGAAATTGTTGGTTCTTGAGTAGTCAAGGTTTCCAAGTTTTTTTTAGATTATGTTCTGTTTACATGCCCTGTCCAATATCTTTTCCAAATCACATCTATAGGATGACAATGGGTTAAAGGTGAGTTTTTTATAACACATTTTATCCCTCAATTGTCTGAGGGCTTCAGTTATGTACATTTGTTTCGGCCATATCACAAGATTTCAGGGTGGCATCTGTGTATGATTTGTCATTTTTAATATATGACTTATAAAATATTTTTGATAATTTTCCAATACCGTTGCATGTTGCTCTTTGTCTTTTTTCTTTTGATGTCTCAACAATAAAAGGTAGAGAGACATCAGGTTGTACCAAAATGGGAACGGAAGCAAAACGCTCTTTAATACTAGAAAAGGCTTGAAGCGCCTCTTCCGACCATATGGAAAAATCCACCCCCTTTTTAGTCATATCAGTGAGTGGCTTAACAACAAAGGAATAATTCAAAATTAACTTTCTGTAATAATTAGCAAAACCCAAAAACCGCATCAGCGCCTTCTGATTTTCAGGAAGCTCCCAATCAAGCACGACGCGGACCTTCTCCGGGTCCATCCGAAAACCAGAAATGGAGAGAAAACCAAGAAATTGAATCTCTGGAACCGCAAACACACATTTTTCCAGTTTAGCGTACAATTTATTCTCCCGCAAAATCAGCAGGACCTGAGATAGGTGGTCCCGATGAGTCTTGAAATCAGGAGAAAAAATCTAAATGTCATCTAGATACACCAGTACAAATTTCCCCATTAAATGAAAGAAAATGCTGTTCACAAAATGTTGGAAGACGGCAGGAGCATTCATCAAACCAAAGGGCATAGCCAAGTTCTCAAAATGACCCTCCGGGGTATTGAAGGCCGCCTTCCATTCGTCCCCCTTCCTGGCCCTGACAAGGTTGTATGCCCTTTTAAATCCAACTTAGAAAAAACTTTAGCCCCCACAATCTGGTTAAACAAATCCGGGATCAGAGGAAGCGGATAGGGGTCACGAATCGTGATACGGTTAAGCTCCCTGAAATCCAGACAAGGTCTTAAAGAACCATCTTTTTTTTAACAAAGAAAAAACCAGCGGCAACAGGTGACTTCGAGGGTCTGATATGTCCCTTTCTCAGGCTCTCAGAGATATAAGTACGCATGGCTGCTCTCTCAGGTTGAGAGAGATTGTATAATCGTGATTTAGGCAGCTTGGCGCCTGGAATGAGATCAATTGGACAATCATACTCCCGGTGAGGGGGCAACTCCTGGACACCACTCTCGGAAAACACATCAGAAAATTCTGAGAGAAAAGAAGGTACGGTCTTGGAAGAAACCTCTGCGAGAGTTGCCGTGAGGCAATTCTCTCTGCAAAACTCACTCCAACCATTTATTTGCCTTGCTTGCCAATCAATGGTGGGATTATGTCTAGTGAGCCAGGGTAGCCCCAACACTAGAGGAGTAGGTAATCTGTTTAAGACAAAACATGACACATCCTCAACATGAGTGTCACCCACAGTCAAACGGATATTGTGAACTATGCCCTTTAACGATTTTTGAGAAAGTGGAGAGGAATCGATAGCAAAAACAGGTATAGCTTTTTCCAAAGTGTACACCTGGAAACCATGTGTTGTAGCAAATTGACTATCAATGAGATTAACAGCTGTTCCACTATCAACAAAAATCTCACAAACAAAGTTCTTGCTGTCTAGCGCCACCCTGTCAGGTAGGAGAAAACGGAAACTACAAGCAAATGGCAAATCTTCAATTTCCGCTTTAACCTTGCCAATTGTAGCAAATGGAAAGTTTTTAGAGGGCTTCTTTTCCCTTTTTATTACCCTCAGGAAACCCCATGAACCTCCTAGAAGGACAAACATTAGCTAAATGGTTAATACCTCCACAACAGAAACATACCCTCCTCTGAGAGCTGAATCCTCTAGTATCAGAGGCAACTAAACCCAGCTGCATGGGGTCCTCCACGGAGGGTATAGAGACAGAGTGAGACCCTTGCGCACTGCATGAGACAACTCCAGTGTCCTTGGGCTGAATATGACAGGAAAGAGTAGTCTCCTCTCTCTCTCTCAGACGCCTGTCGATACGAACAGCTAGAGACATGGCAGACTCCAAACATACTGGCCTCTCATGAAACGCAAATGCATCATTTAATCTCTCAGAAAGACAATGACAAAATTGACTTCGTAGTGCAGCGTCATTCCAACCAGTATCAGCTGCCCACCTCCGAAATTCAGAACAATATATGAATGTAGTAACGGCCCGGGCACTCGGAACTGTGTGGTGGTTACAAGAAATAACAATGTTTATTACAAAGAATAATAAAATAATCAATTAAAGAAAAATAATAATAATAATAATAATAATAATAATAATAATAATTAAATAAAAAATAACATTGTTGTTTCTTGTAACCACCACACAGTTCCGAGTGCCCGTTACTACATTCATATAATTATTCATCCTATGTAGTGGGGTCTACCATCCACACGTGAGCACCGGATTTACCTTTTTTTATATTTGGTAGTGAGCCACCTTGATTTATACCCATCTGAACAATATATGCCTGCGGACTGTTTACCCTGGCATAAAAGACGCAGTTTAGATTCAGCCAGAGCAATACGATCCGGATCATCATATATCTGACCCAGGGCTATAAAAAATTCATCTAGCGATCGGAGGGAGCGTGCCCCCCTGGCAGCGAAAAGGACCAAGACTGAGCGTTATCCCTGAGCAGCGAGATGATGATCCCCACCCTCTGCTCCTCATCAACAAAGGAATGGGGACGTAAGCGAAAATGGAGTTTGCAAGCCTCTCTAAAACAAACAAAATTCTCACTGCCCCCGGAAAACGTATCCAGAAGAGAGATTTTAGGCTCGGAACAAACTCCATGAACGCCAGCAGAACCGGTCACCTGAAGCTGAGAAACAGTTTCACGGAGATCTGCTATCTCCAGAGAAAGACCTTGCGTGCGGTCAATCAATGCTAAAACTGGATCCATGCTTGAGACGGTTATGGCGGTTTATAATGTCAAGGATGGAGAACAGTTAGCAGGAACTGATAAATAACGACAGACTGGCTTGATCCAAAACTAAGGAGCATATAAGTCAGCCCTTTAAAACCATAAGAGCTCTCCCTGACTGCTACACATGCAAAGGCCTCAATGGTAGACGATTGCATGCCCACGTACCTAAGACTGTGTGACACCTGAAAACCCTATAGTAGTGAGGGGACACGGCCACCGGCTCCCTGCAAAAGAATACGGAGTGAGTCAGGGTCACCTAGAATCAAACCAGCAAACAAAACACAAAGTAAACTGAATGCACTTATCTTAGAGCAAAACAACTGCAGCCTCCAGCAGCACACACTTCATCCAGGAAGTAATATAAACCGCAAGGAGGAGCAGTATGAGAGGGAATATAAAGCAAGCCAATTAATCAAGATGAGAGACAGCTGAGGGAGAGAAAGGAACTGAGCAAAGTGAAACCAAAACAAAGAACATCATACAGTAGACAGGGAGGAACCTCTGACCGACCGTCTCCCAGAATCGGCGGTGACATAACTATAAGGCAGCATAACTAACCACATAAAGAAACAAAACTATATACACGCCTTATCCTTAACTTAAGGCCAACCAAATACAAGTGGCTCGGAGGGTGGGTATCTGCACCAACATAGGCCCTGGCCTGGAACACAATCTTCCAGCCAGGGCACACTTCTGGAGAATGAGGAAGAGGAGTAGGAAGAACGCTGGGGGATACAGAGGACACAGAAGATATACCTCCCTCAAAGGGGATAGCTTGTCCTTGCCTCTGGGCAGCCTGGCAGACATGAGCGACCGCCCAGTTACTGCCACATTCTAACTTTTACTGATTACTGGGTGGCCACCCTGCTGCATCCTCATTACAAGAACAACGTGCCGTCCTTAATTCCCTCACTGGAGTGTAATAGGAAGATGAGCCTGCTAGTAGACACGCTGCTGATGGCATTCACACATGACATCGGGGACTCAGTGGAAGCACAAGGTGAAGGCAGAAGAGGAGGAGGAAAAATTTGCCAATGCAGCTGGGTCACCAGCAACACCTCAGAAGGCAGGGTTAGAATGGGCAAAGTGTGGAAAAGCTTTGTCATCACGCCACAACAACCTGCACCACCAGCAGATCTGGAACATCTTAGCAGGAGGCAGCATTTCAGCAACATGGTGGTTCAGTACACGTACTGACTGATGGGTCTGCCTAGGGGAATAGCTACAGGGGAAGCAGGGGAAGCAACTGCTTTGGGGCCATGACCTAGAAATGGCACATCCAGGAGGAGGAGGAGGACTAACAGTATTATACAATGAAATTGTAGAGACAGTGTAGAAAGCGAATGGAACAGCTGCTGGGTCTGGTCTGAGAAAGCGATCTTTAGTAGCCACAGGCATAGCGGCATGAAAGGAAGGGGTTTGCACAAAAATTCCTGGGGGAGGGGGGCCATATTCAAAAATTTGCTGTGGTGCCCAATCGATTCTAGATACGCCACTGGGTATGCCCCATTCAACTTCTGGGTCATCAAATTGGCACATGTCCTGAGGTTGCCCTTTACGCCTTGAAGGAGCTAGCCTACCCTGCAGCCACTGTATTGTATGAATGTGTGTTTAGCATGGCTGGTTGCATTATCACAGACAAGCGCAGCCGCCTGTTCGCAGACAATGTGGGCAAGCTTTGTTTATTAAAAAGAACCAGGCATGGATCTCACAGGACTTGTTTGTACCTTATACAGAATAGACATGTATACCGGCCTCACCCAACCACTGTTATACTACCTTGCACTTACACCTTGTTTTATTTTTCATATTTTCCCAATGTTTTGGGGTCTACACTAATTTAGTTAAAAAAATTAAAAAGAAAAGAAAAGTTATTGGCGACTACCTTTGGCTTCACAGCCCAAAAAGGCTTTATTTCATGCAAGAATGTAACCGCCAATTGTAAGTTCCATGTCAGTTATGCAGTGCAGGGGTTTGTACCTGGCAAAAATGGTAATATTTCATCCAACAATTTAAAATTTAAATCTATTCTTTGCCGGACAGTATTAAAGTTGGCCAGCCACAGCTGGAACCACTGATTAACGGTATTGCTATTTTGGCAATTCAATTTCAGGCCTGAACAAAATCTATCCTTTGCCACACACTATTAAACTTGGCCAGCCACTGCTGGGACACCATATTTAGGGGATTGCTATTTTGGCAATTGAATTTCACCGCAGAACAAAATCAAACCTTTGCCGGACAATATTAAATTTGGCCAGCCAAAGCTGAAACCACTGATTTATGGTATTGCTATTTTGGCAATTGAATTTCACCCCAGAAAACAATATATCCTTTGATGGACACTATGAAACTTGTCCAGTCAAAGCTGGAACACCAGATTTAAGGAATTGCTATTTTGGTAATTGAATTTCACCCCAGAACAAAAGCTATCCTTTGACGGACACTATTAAACTTGTCCTGCCTCAGCAGAAACCACTGATTTAGGCTATTGCTATGTAGGCAATTGAATTTCACCCAAGAAAATAATATATCCTTTGACGGACATTATGAAACTTGTCCAGTCACGGCTGGAACACCAGATTAACGGTATTTCTATTTTTGCAACTGAATTTCACCCCAGAAAATAATATATCCTTTGACGGACACTATGAAACTTGTCCAGTCACAGCTGGAACACCAGATTTACGGTATTTCTATTTTTGCAACTGGATTTCACCCCAGAAAATAATATATCCTTTGGGACCGACACTATGAAACTTTTCCAGTCACAGCTGGAACACCATATTTACGGTATTTCTATTTTTGCAACTGAATTTCACCCCAGAAAATAATATATCCTTTGACAGACACTATGAAACTTGTACAAGTCACAGCTGGAACACCAGATTTACGGTATTTCTATTTTTGCAACTGAATTTCACCCCAGAAAATAATATATCCTTTGACGGACACTATGAAACTTGTCCAGTTACAGCTGGAACACCAGATTTACGGTATTTCTATTTTTGCAACTGAATTTCACCCCAGAATATAATATATCCTTTGACGGACACTATTAAACTTGGCCAGCCACTGCTGGGACACCATATTTAGGGGATTGCTATTTTGGCAATTGAATTTCACCCCAGAACCAAATATATCCTCTGCCGGAAACTATTAAACTTGGCCAGCCACTGCTAGGACTCCAGATTTAGGGCATTGCTATTTTAGCAATTGATTTTCACCCCAGAACAAATTCTATCCTTTTCCAGACACTATTAAACTTGGCCAGCCACTGCTGGGACACCAGATTTAGGGGATTGCTATTTTGGCAATTGAATTTCACCACAGAAAAAAATCTATCCTTTGCCAGACAGCAGACATTATTACACTTGGCTAGCCACAGCTGGAACACCAGATTTAGGGGTTTGCTATTTTGGCAATTGAATTTAACCCCTCAATAAAATATAGAAATTTATATCCTGAGTTTCTAGTGGTGACAATAAGCACAGCCAAGCCCCTGATGTAGGATATAGCAATAATAACCCTAGTATTGATGGATTGATGGACTTGGTGGCAGCTTATGCTGGTGCACCACAAGACACAAAATGGCCGACGATCACCCCAGAAAAAGGTGACAGAAAAACGCTCTGTGCAGCCTAAAAACTATTGAGCAATTAACTAGCAGAAGTGGAATGCTTCTCAGCTGTAGATCGATCAGTTCATTAGGTGTTTTTGCTGAGTTTTCACTTCCTAATCTTGCCCTCACAGCAGCTGCGTCCTATCCCTACACTAATCAGACCAGAGTGACGTGCAACGCTACGTGACTCCAGCTTTGAGTACTTTTACACTTGCGTTATTCTTTTCCGGCATAGAGTTCCGTCAAAAGGGCTCTATGCCGGAAAAGAACTAATCAGGCATATTCCCATGCAATCTGAAAAGATAGAAATCCGTTCAGTTTGCATCAGTATGCCTTCCGTTCAGTCACTGTCAGGCGTTTTGGCCGGACATAATACTGCAGCATGCTGCGGTATTATGTCCGTCCAAATGCCTGATCAGTCGCCGGAATGCCGGATCCGGCATTAATTTACATTGACTTGTATTTGTGCTGGATCTGGCATTGCGAAACAACTGAAGGACGGAGTGAAAAAGACTGCAGGACGGATCCGTTCATCCGCATGACAAGCGGAGGGACGGAATCCGTTCTTGCAATGCATTTGTAGACGAATCCGCACCCGGATCTGTCTACAAATGCTGTCAGTTGTCACACTGATCGTCGGATCACACGAATGCAAGTGTGAAAGTACCCTAAAATAGAGGCTGGGTCACATGCTGCACTTGGCCAATCACAGCCATGCCATTAGTAGGCATGGCTGTGATGGCTTCTTAGGGCAAGAAGTAAATCGCTTGCTGTGCAGCGCTTCAGAAAGCAGGAAGAAATTGCCGAACAATGAACCCGAACTTTTTTGAAAATGTTCGGGTCCGGGTCCGTGTCCCGAACACCCCAAAGTTCGGGGCGATCCCGAACTATACAGTTCGGGTTCGCTCATCCCTATGACAAATAAGCATGTTGATATGATGGAAGAGGAGGAGGATGAGAAAAGGAAGCTTGAAACATATACCCTTTTTTGTGGTGGAAGAGGTGCATAGGAATACAGTGTATTCAGTACATTATAAACACCACATTTAAAGTGCCTTTATGTTCATCAGCTTTCCTCTGGTGGAGTCGAGAAGTCACAGGCAAACCAGGCCTTGTTCATTTTTAGAAGACTCAACCTGTCAGCATTTCCGAATGACAGGTGGATACCTTAATCTGTTATAATGCCATTAGCAGCACTAAAAACCCACTCAGGCCAGCACTTCCAAGGCTTAGAGCGCCAGTTCATGGACACCCAGTAGTTGAAAGGCATTGAGGGATCATTGAGGACACTGACACGGTCTGCTATATACTCCTTCACCATCTTCCAAAATGTTTCCCTCCTTGTGACAGCAGACCGCACATCAGGGTGAGGGTGCTGGCAGGGTGTCATGAAACTGTCCCAGGCTCTGGAGAGTGTTGCCCTGCCTCTGTTGGAACTGCTGTGTGTTCCCCTTGTCTCCCCACCTCGCTTGCCCAAGGAACTACGGACTCTGCTGCCAGCGTTGTCAGATGGAAATTTTCGGAGCAATTTTTCAACAAGGACCTTCTGGTATTGCACCGTTTTGCTTGTCCACTCCACCAGAGGAATGACAGATGAGTTCTCTTTGTAGCGGGGGTAGAGAAGGGTGAACAACCAGTAATCTGTGTTGTCTAAAATGTGTATCACGGGTGCGTCACAGGAAAGGCAGGCTAACTTAAAGTCAGGCATGTGTGCCAGAGTACCAACAGGCAAGAGTTCGCTGCAGTCATCAGGAGGATGACTCTCAATCTCCTCATCCTCTTCCTCCTCTTTTGCCCACCCACGCTGAAAAGATGGAATTAAAATTCCATGGATACTACCCTCTTTAGCGGAGGCAACCATCTCCTGCTCCTCCTCTTCATCATCCAATTCATGCTGAGAAGACAAACTGATGGTGGTCTGGCTATCACCCTGTGTACTGTCTTCCCTCATGTCCACCTCTTCCACATGCAATGCGTTGTCCTTAATTGTGAGCAGCGAGCATTTGAGTAGACACAGAAGTTGGATGGTTATGCTGATAATAGCGTTATCGCCGCTCACCATCTGTGTTGATTTCTCAAAGTTTCTTAAAACCTCACAGAAGTCAGACATCCATGTCCACTCCTTGCTTGTAAATAGCGGAAGCTGACTGGAAAGGAGACGACCATGTTGCAGATGGTATTCCACTACTGCCCTCTGCTGCTCACAAAGCCTGGCCAACATGTGGAACGTCGAGTTCCAGTGTGTGCTCAAGTCGCAAAACAGCCGATGAGCTGGCAATTCCAAGCACTGCTGCAGTGTTGACAGTCCGGCTGAAGCTGTTGATGACTTGCGGAAATGTACACACAGGCAGCGCACCTTCACCAGTAGCTCAGGCAAATTGGGGAAGGTTTTGAGAAACTGCTGAACCACTAAGTTTAAGACGCTAGTCATTGGATGTGTGTGAGCTTGCCTGAGCTCCAAAGCCGCCACCAAGTTACGGCCATTATCAGACACAACCATGCCTGGTTATAGGTTGAATGGTGAGAGCAACAGCTCACTTTGGTCTCTTTTCCCTGCCACAGCTCTGCGGCAGTGTGCTGTTTGTCCCCTAAGCATCTCAGCTTCAGCACGGCCTGTTGCTGCTTCCCCACTGCAGTGCTACACTGCTTCCAGCTACCGACTGATGGACGACTGGTGCTGCACATGGATAATTCGGAGGTGGAGGTGGAGGAGGAGAAGTGGGGGTTGTAGCCAGTAACGTAGGTTCTGGTGGAAACCCTGATCGACGCAGGGCCCGCAATCCTTGGCGTCGGTAGCACCTGTGCCATCCTAGGGTACGACTTGCTCCTGGCCTCCAGAATGTTCACCCAGTGTGCTGTCAGTGAAATGTAGAGTCCCTGGCTGAATGCACTTGTCCATGTGTCCGCGGTTAAGTGGACCTTCCCAGTAACTGCGTTGGTCAGGGCACATATGATGTTACGGGACACATGTTGGTGCAAGGCAGGCATGGCACACCGTGAAAAATAGTGACGGCTTGGCACTGCGTAACGCGGGACGGCCGCCTACATCAGGCTGCGGAAGGCCTCAGTGTCCATAAGCCTCTAAATGGCAACATCTCCAGGGCAGGTAATTTGGAAAGCTGCGCATTTAGTGCTATGGCCTGTGGGTGGGTGGCTGGGTATTTGCGCTTGCGTTCAAAGGCCTGGGGTAAGGACATGTTAACGCTGCGCTGGGACATGGAAGTGGAGCCGGTCACTTATGGTGCTTGTGAAGGTCCAGGTGCAGGGCAGGAGGAATCCGGGCCTGTGCCTTCGACAGGAGATTGGCCAGCACATAACATAGGGGAAGAGGAGGCAGTGGTGTGACCCGCAGACACAGATAGTGGACCCAGGTGTTCGTCCCACTTATTACGGTGCTTGGATGCCATGTGGCGGATCATGCTGGTGTTGGTGAAGTTGCTAGTTTCCACGCTCTGGCTCTTTTTGGTACGACACTGGTTGCAAACTACTATTATTTTGTCATCGGCACTTTCCTCAAAAAAGCTCCATACTGCTGAACACCTACCCCTTGGCAAGGGAGATTTCCGCAAGGGGGTGCTCCGTGAAACAGTTGCGGGCCTGTTTGGTGTGGCCCACCTTCTCCCTTTTGTCAACCCACTGCCTCTTCCAGCCTGTTGCGGTGCTACACATCCCTCCCCCTCTGTACTGCTGTCCTCGCTCGGCTTTCCACCTTGCCAGGTTGGGTCAATGACTTCATCGTCCACTACCTCCTCTTCCACTTCCGCACTCTGCTCATCCCTCTGACTTGTTGACCTAACCACAACCTTAGTGATTGACAACTGTGTCTCATCCTCCTCATCAACCTCTTGAGACAGTAATTGCCGTTGACTTATTGGCAACTGTGTCTCATCATCATCCACCTCATTAAACAGTAATTGCCGTTCTCCACCGTCATCTTCTTGTGACTTTGGATGCTCAAGAGGTTGGGAATCAGGGCACAAGATCTGTCCCTCTTCAAGCGTGCTTTGCGAGAGGGCCAAATGAAGGAACAGCGATGAAAATAGGTCCTCGGAATATCCGAGTGTGGGATTACTTGTTTGCTCAGACTCTCCATGGTGGGAGGAATCAGGGTGAGGATTGTGTTGACCAACCTCCTGGCTACTGAGACTGGACTTGGTGGAAGACAGGGTGGTACCTAACCGACTGGAAGAATTATTTTCTGCAATCAAACCGACCCCCTGGTCGCACTGGTCTGACTTTAAGAGTGGTGCCCTGCGCTACCCTGCAAGCTGGGACATGAAGCTAAGTATCGTGAATGATTGTTTCTCTTGTGCTCTTGCAGCAGTCACAGTTTCAACGTGCCCAGGGCCACAACCTCTGCATGCACCATCAGCATCACGGCCACTTCCCCGCCCCTTACTGCTCGCATTCTTCATTTTAAATGTTATATATACTTTAAAGTATGTTACACATACAGTAACGTAGGATTTGGAAGTGTACGCGCAAAAAAAGGTATTTGGGATGTGGAAACATCACACTGGAGATATCGTGCAGATAATGCCAATGCTATCACAGCGGCTAATAAAAAAATAACAGGGAATGTCACAGATATTTGGGATGAGGAAATGTTATACAGGAGAGATACCATAGGTAATGTCACTGTCCGTAGCGTCTACGGAAAAAGTACACTGTATGTCACAAATAAAATTTTTAGGCGCACAGGTTACACTGCAGACGTGGCATTGGTAATGTCACTGTCAGAAACGGACACCGTCTATTGAAAGAGTACACTGTATATCACAGAAACATTTTTAACCACACACGTTACACTTTAGATGTGGCACTCATAATGTCACTGTCAGAAGCAGCCACTGTCTATTAAAAAGTACACTGTATGTCACAGATAAATGTTTTAACCGCACACATTACACTTTAGATGTGACACTGGTAATGTCACTGTCAGAAGCGGACACCGTATATTGAAAAAGTACACTGTATGGCACTGATTATTTTTTTCAGCGCACGTGGTACACTGGAGATGTGGCAATAGTAATGTCACTGTCAGAAGCGGACACCGTCTATTGAAAAAGTACACTGCATGTCACAGATATATTTTTTCAGCGCACACGGTACACTGGAGATGTCGCACTGGTAATATCACTGTCAGAAGCGGACCGCGTCTATTGACAAATTACACTGTATGTCACAGATGTATTTTTTCAGCGCACACGATACACTGGAGATGTGGCACTGCTAATGTCACAGCCAGAAGCAAACACCATCTATTGAATAAGTACACTGTATGTCACAGATACAATTTTGCAGCGCACACGGTACACTGGAGATGTGGCCCTTGTAATGTCATTGTCAGAAGCGGACATCGTCTATTGAAAAAGTACACTGTATGTGACTGATACATTTTTTTAGCGCACACGTTACACTGCAGATGTGGAGCAACTAATGTCACTGTCTGCAGCAGACACCATCTATGGAAGAAAGAAGTTCACTGGATGTCATAGATATTTTCGGAATACGCACACTTTAACAGGAGATGTGGCACAGCCAATTTAAATGTCCGCAGCAGCTATTAGACTCTATTTAGCGTAGAATACGCTAAAAAAATATATTGCTGCTGCCACACACAATAGTCCTTAAAAGGACTTTTGGGTCTGTAAAGTTTCAGCAATTTAGCGCAGGTTGCGCTAAAAATATATATTGCTGCTGCCACACATAATAGTCCTTAAAAGTACTTTTGGGTCCCTGAAAAGTTTTTCTAATAAAAATAGTCCAATATCACCTCCTACACTGTCTGTCCCTTCCTATGCACAGCTCTCCCTGAGTAATACTGAGCTGAACATGCGCCAATGGCGCGTTTCTGCCAGCCAATCACTCTAATGCCAGTAACCAACATGGCTACGGCATTAGAGTGAGGGCAGTAGGCATGTTTATTGGCCAAGAAACGTGCGGGGAGGAGACTCGGTCGAATACCGCCATGTGCCGAGCATAGAGATGCTCGAGCTGAACTGATGTTCGGCCGATCATGCTCGTTCAACACTATGAGGTAAGTATGTATTTTTTTTTTACCGGATTAATCCCTTAAAGATCACAATTGTAGCATGAGATGCCACAAGCAGCGATAAACAAGGCATCTGCGAGGCTCATTGCACCGCCTACGTAGAAGGGAATGCGCTTCATGAGAAAGTAATTTGTCACAAATCAAATTTCTTTGTGAAATTCGGTGAAGCAGCCGAATCAAATTTTTCATAACTGCGCTTATCACTAATGATAATATTTCAAAATATAAAATAAGCATAGACCAGTAAGCGGCTGCAGCAGAAGAAAATGTAGGATCTGCTCATTACAGTCGGCTGACCTTAACATCATTGAGACACTTTACAACTTACAGTTCATGCTACACAACCAAAGAATGTACAGGAATTGTGGGGGTGGGGGGTTCTTTTAGCCAAGAGGAATGAGCAGCTTTATTTATTTAAAGGATAACTGTCACATTTAGACCCAAATTTTAATGTTCATATATGTAGTTACCAATAACATGATATTCCAGAATCAATAACTACAGTATTAGACTTACTCACCCCATATTCAGATATCCCAACCTGCGAAAACTTATTTCAGGAAAGTGCACTTCTCATTTCAGGGAGGTTTTCTTTTTTTTCTTTTTCACAAACTTTTTATTACATTCATCAGCCCCCCAGTGCCTCTCATCAGCCCCCCAGTTCCTCTCATTAGCCCCCAGTGCCTCTCCATTAGCCCCCCAGTGCCTCTCACCAGCCCTCCAGTGCCTCTTCACCAGCCCCCAGTGCCTCTCCATTAGACCCCAGTGCCTCTCATTAGCCCCCAGTGCCTCTCCATTAGCCACCAGTGTCTCTAATTAGCCCCCAGTGCCTCTCATTAGCCCCCAGTGTCTCTCCATTAGTCCCCACTGCCTCTCTATTAGCCCCCAGTGCCTCTCCATTAGCCCCCAGTGCCTCTCCATTAGCCCCGTGCCTCTCCGTGCCCACTCACTCCTGCGCGCAGGCTGCAGAGCCGACAGCCAAGGACCAGGAATCGGTGAGTACAAAGCCTTCACTGCTTCCTGGTCTTTTTGCCCTGAACGGCGTTCCTGCTGTGAAAAAAAGTGCAGAAATGCCGTTCCCACCCATTCCCCCTGCTTTCCGGGATATATTCTTTCTCATGCGGGCATCAGGGAGCCGCTATCTAATAGCGGGAGACTCCCTGAACGTCCGGGAGACTTAAGATCCCTGCATGGTTGTATCCCCTACATGCTCCAGCACCACACTGAGCCTTTGCTGCACATGCTCTGCTTTTACAGTGTTTCTGTAAAAAGCACTACATGCAGTCTGAGTTCATTTCCAGTACAGCATGGGCAGCAGATATGTGATCTTCTTGTAACTAACCATCTAAGGGCTCGTTCACATCACCGTTTCTCCTTTCTGTTCTCCGGCTCAGTTAAGGAGCAGAAGAACGGAAAGGACGGATTCTGGAGATAACTGACACATAACTGAGCGTAACGAAGCCTAAAGACCCCATAGACTATAATGGGGACTGTTCCGTGTCCGCTCAGAACATGATTTTTGAGCGGAGACGAAAGTAGTGCATGCAGGACTTTCATCTCCGCTCAAAAATCATGTTCTGAGCGGACACGAAACGGACCCCATTATAGTCTATGGGGTCTTTAGGCTCCGTTACACTCAGTTAGGTGTCAGTTTTCTCCAGAATCCGTCCTTTCTGTTCTCCTGCTTCTTAACGGAGCCGGAGAACGGAAAGGAGAAACGGTCATGTAAACGAGCCCTTAGATGTACTGTGATAGTGGCACATACATATGTGCTGTATCACGGCTGTGATAGGGGGACATACATGGGTGGCAGAATTACTGTCATGGGGACACATATGTGCAAAATGACTAGTGTGATAGGGGGACATACATGGGCGGCAGAATTAGTGTCATGGGGACACATATGTGCAGAATGACTGGTGTGATAGAAGGACATACATGGCCTACAGAATTAGTGTCATGGGGACACATATGTGCAGAATGACTGGTGTGATAGGTTAGACATACATGGGCTGCAGAATTACTGTCATGGGGACACATATGTGCTGTATCACTGCTGGGATAGGGGGACATACATGGGCTGCACAATTACTGTCATGGGGACACATCGAGGGTTAACAGCCAAACAAAACTCTATATTCATTGCCATGATTCTGCTGTTTACAGGAACACCTCACATGTGGTTGTAAACTG
This sequence comes from Bufotes viridis, assembly GCA_033119425.1. Lineage (NCBI taxonomy): Eukaryota > Metazoa > Chordata > Amphibia > Anura > Bufonidae > Bufotes > Bufotes viridis. Next base: position 177,837,199 of record CM065591.1, read on the forward strand.
ATGTAAGGACAGGCGGCAAGGCACAGAAGGAAAGAAGCACCATATGGTTTTTGGAAGGCAGATTTTGCAGGTCTGATTTTTAGATCCCGTGAATCCCTCCTGATGCACCTTTACAGTAGAAACTCCAAGAAATTTACCCCATTTTGGAAACTAGGGGATAAGGTGCCAGTTTTATTGGTACTATTTTGGGGTAAATATGATTTTTAATTGCTCTATATTAAGTTTTTTTGTGAGGCAAGGTAACCAAAAAAGGGCTGTTATGGCACAGTTTTTATGTTTTATTTTTTTCAAGATTCATCTGACAGGGTAGATCATGTGTTATTTTTATAGAGCAGATCGTTACGGACGTGGCAATACTCAATATGTATACTTCTTCTTATTTATTTAAGTTTTACACAATAATAGCATTTTTTAAACAAAAAAATTATGTTTTAGTGTGTCCATATTCTGAGAGCTATAGCTTTTTTATTTTTTGGCTGAATGTTTTAGTTATGGTCTCATTTTTTGCGAGATGAGGTGTCAGTTTGATTGGTACTATGTTGGGGGGGCATACGCCTTTTTGATCGCTTGGTGTTGCAATTTTCATGATGTAAGTTGACAAAAATGGCTTTTTTGGCACTGTTTTTGTTTTTATTTTGTTACGGTGTTCAGCTGAGGGGTTAGGTGATGTGATATTTTTATATCGCAGGTCCATACGGACGTGGCGAAGCTAAATATATATACTTTTTTTTATTTATTTAGGTTTTACACAATCATTTTTGAAACAAAAAAAATCATGTTTTAGTGTCTCCATAGTCTGAGAGCCATAGTTTTTTCAGTTTTTAAGCGATTGTCTTAGGTTGGGTATCATTTTTGCGGAATGAGGTGACGGTTAGATTGGTACTATTTTGGGGGTCATATGACTTTTTGATCGCTTGCTATTACATTTTCTGTGATGTAAAGTGACAAAAAAATTGCTTTTTGACTGTTTTTATTACATTTTTTTTACAGTGTTCACTTGAGGGGTTAGGTCATGTGGTATTTTTATCTAACAGGTTCTTATAGACGCGGTGATACCTAATATGTCTAATATGTCTAATTTTAAATTTTTCTCAAAGCCATAGTTTTTTTTAATTTTTGGGAGATTGTTTTTGGTAGGGGATCATTTTTTGCAGGATGAGGTGATGGTTTTATTGGTACTATTTTGGGCGGCGTACGCCTTTCTGATAGCTTTATGTTAGAATTTTTGTCATAAGGTGACAAAAAATGGCTTTTTTACATGGTTTTTATTTTTTACAGTGTTCACCTAAGGGGTTAGATTATGTAATATTTTTATAGAGCTGATTTTTATGGATGTGGCAATACCAATTATGTATATATGTTTTTATTTTTTATGACAAACAGATTTGAGAAAAGACCATTTTTATTTTATTTTCATTTAAATTTTTATTTATTTATTCTTTCATCCAGTGGGCCTGATCACTGTACAGTGCATTGCAATAGTCATCTATTGCAATACACTGTATAGTCAGTGCTACCGTTACACTAAGGCTGATCAGACCCTCAGGGTATGATCAGCCTTAGGTAACTTGGCAACCAGGACGCCGGGCGGCTGCTGACCGCGGCATCTATGGGGTTAAACGCCCCAGTAAGTCACAGCTAACACTCGCTGCTGATGGCAGAGGCTCAGTTCCTGAGCCCTGCCATTACAGTGCAGCACAGAGGAGAAGGAGGAACGGAGGGGGCAGCGGGGGACATAATGAGGCATATGGGGCAATGATGGCCGCATGTTGGGGCTGTGGGGGCATTTATTTATAAAAAGGCTCTAAGGGCACTCGGCACTGGGGGCACGGCAGCAGACTGGGGCACTAACGTGATTTCAGACTGCAGTCTCCAGAGTGGAACCTGAAACAGGCATTTAAGAGAGCTCTCACTTCTGGGAATGAATGTGAGCGTGCACGCACTTAGCAGGGCAGCCTGCTCGTGCGTCTCCCATCTTCCAGCGCAGCCAACAGATAGACGGACCTCTCCTAGCAACGCAGTTTTAGTGTAAGGTGAGAATAGGCGCTATGGGGGACAAATTGAATGATTTTAAGGGTTTAGGAAGAATTAATCTAAAATTTGAAGATGGCTACTAAGGTGATACTAATCACCTTTATCAAAATATGGAAAAAAACATATATGACAGTTATCCTTTAAAGCTGTCATTAATAGAAACATAGGCAATACATGATAAGAAGAGCTTAGGGGGTCATTTATTATCCTGAAGGTGTATTTCAGGTGCAGCAGGCTTACATGTTGACTGGCTCTGGATGCCCTGAAGTTATGTAGAGGCCTGCGCCTCTTCATAACTTTGGAGGATCCACCACCACATATAGGAGTTATTAAGACCATTGTCTAAAACGCTGGTCTTAATAAATGACCCCCTAGGAGTATGTAAGGCTTTAAATATTTTATTATATGCTTTATAATTATGGCTTGTTTAAAGGGATTATACGACTTTTAGAAACTAATGTCATATCCTCTGAATGGGTCATCAGCAACTGATGGGTGGGGGTCTGACACCTGGGACCCTGGGAAAAAATCACAGCGCTCAGAATGGTGTCTGAGCTGTGCCTAGGCCATGTGACTGATGGGCAAGACGTCACAGGCTTAGGGTAAGCAGTAAGAAGGCTAAGGTGCTCAGAGGAGTGCTGGGCCTTTTCAAACAGCTGATCATTGGGGGTCCAAGGTGTCGGGTCCCCACTGATCAGTTATTAACAGTTAGATAACCCTTTTAATTTTTGTTCCATGCTATGACATGTACACACACATCACTGTACATAGCCATGCAATTCAATCACCTGCCTAATACTCTTCAGCAGGGGCTGACTGGCAACTTTTGGCCCAGGGGGCAAGTAACACCCAGAGGCCCACTGAGCCCCCGTCTACTTCCTGATTCGCTGTCACAAGAGGCTGGGCGGGGAGCTGCGGGAGGAGAGCACAGCCTCCTTTGACAGCATTGACAGCTATCTCCGCCCCCACACCTCCGCTCTCCTGATCTGTCACAGGAGGCTGAGCATTGCGGAGAGGATAGATGTTGGCCACTCACATCGCTTATAGCCCCCCCCCCTTATGTGCCAGTAGCCGTCCCCTTATGTGCCAGTAGCCGTCCCCCTTAAGTGCCAGTAGCGGTCCCCCTTAAGTGCCAGTAGCCACCCTTATGTGCCAGTAGCCGTCCCCTTATGTTCCAGTAGCCGTCCCCTTATGTTCCAGTAGCCGTCCCCTTATGTGCCAGTAGCCGTCCCCTTATGTGCCAGTAGCCGTCCCCTTATGTGCCAGTAGCCGTCCCCTTATGTTCCAGTAGCCGTCCCCTTATGTTCCAGTAGCCGTCCCCTTATGTTCCAGTAGCCGTCCCCTTATGTGCCAGTAGTCCCCCTTATGTGCCAGTAGCCGTCCCCTTATGTGCCAGTAGCCGTCCCCTTATGTGCCAGTAGCCGCCCCCTTAGGTGCCAGTAGCCGCCCCTTATGTGCCAGTAGCCGCCCCCTTATGTGCCAGTAGCCCCTCTTATGTGCCAGTAGCCCTCTTATGTGCCAGTAGCCCCTCTTATGTGCCAGTAGCACCCCTTATGTGCCAGTAGCCCCTCTTATGTGCCAGTAGCACCCTCTTATGTGCCAGTAGCACCCCTTATGTGCCAGTAGCACCCCTTATGTGCCAGTAGCACCCCTTGTGCCAGTAGTCCCCCTTATGTGCCAGTAGCACCCCTTATGTGCCAGTAGCCCTCTTTATGTGCCAGTCGCCCTCCTTATGTGCCATTAGAATCCCCCTCACCTTATCATGTGCCAGTAGGATCCCCCTCACCTTATCATGTGCCAGTAGAATCCCCCTCAGTTATCATGTGCCAATAGAATCCCTCCCTCACTTTATCATGTGCCAGTAGAATCCCCCTCACTTTATCATGTGCCAGTAGATTCCCCCCTTTATCTTATGTGCCAGTAGATTCCCCCTTATCTTATGTGCCAGTAGATTCCCCCTTTATCTTATGTGCCAGTAGATTTCCCCCTTATCTTATGTGCCAGTAGATTCCCCCTTTATCTTATGTGCCAGTAGATTCCCCCTTTATCTTATGTGCCAGTAGATTCCTCCCCCCTTATCTTATGTGCCAGTAGATTCCCCCTTTATCTTATGCGCCAGTAGATTCCCCCCTTATCTTATGTGCCAGTAGCCCCAAAAACACAAAAACAAACAAACAAACATACAAATAACAGTTATACTTACCTCCAGCGATCCGATGCAGGCCTCTTCTGGCCTGTGTCCCTTGCTGTACCGCTCCGGCGGCGCGATGACGTCATCGTGCCGCCTGCACCAGCCTCTGATAGGCTGCCGGCCTAGTGCTGGCAGCCTATCAGAGGAACAGGAGAGGGACACGCCTCTCCCTGCTCTGCCGCAGCACAGCCATCTGTATCGCCGTCCTGAGGACGGCGATACAGATGACTATGGAGATGAACGCTTCCACAGTGGAAGCGTTCATCTCCCTGTGCCCTGCCGCCGGCCGCCCCCACTTGTCACCAGGGCCGCGGCAGGGCACATGCACTACAGAGGGGCCCATTTACAGAGGCAACAGAGGGGCCCAGGGGGCAATTGCCCCCCTGCCCCCCGGCCCAGTCCGCCCCTGCTCTTCAGGATCCCTTGTGAAATCAATACAGCTTTGAACCTTTCAAAGCATGGACTCTACATGATCTCCAAAGGTGTCTTGTGGTTTCTGTCACCAAGACATTTTCAGCAGATATATCAAGTCCTGTAAATTGTGAGGTGGGACTTCCTTGGATTGGACTTATTTTTGTAGTGCACCATCCAGATGCTCAAACACAATCAGCACCCTGAACTTTTTGTCAGGTGTCACTACCAGAGCTTTGAGACGTTCTCACAGCTCTGTTTCTCCACCCCTGTGATGATGTCACTACTAGAGCTTGGAGGAGTTCTCTCTGCTCTGTTTCTCCGCCCCTGTGATGAGGTCTTTACTTTCAGTTTCCCTCCTCCCAGCTGTCCCTCCTGTGATTGATTCCTCTTCCTATAAAATACACCTCTTCCTGTTTAATCGTGCGGATTATACTTTTCATTTGACCTGTATGTCTCGCTTGAGTATCTTCACTTGTGTGATATCTTTTCACTGGACCTGTGTTCTGCTGAAGCAAGTACTTCGGATATTGTCTGCTGACTTTGGATCTGTTTTTACTGCTGCTGCAGCTCCTTCAGTTAAGTGTGCAGACATTGTGTGTTTCTGTTTGTTTGCTGACTGGATCCGAGGCGACCCCGGTTCCGTCCATATACTGAGCAGGGCACCGGTGGCCTTGCTTCTTCCACTATTGTAGGGGTTACAGTGGTCATCAGCCTTAGGTACGCGGGAATGTCTCGATCCACCATCTGGATCTGGACATGGGCTTAGCAGCATAGGGAGAGCTTTTAGGGTCTGACAGGGGTCACCCTTTATGTTCCCTAGTTTGGGTCCGGTCAGTAGCTAATTCACTGTGTATGCTCTTGTTGCTCACATACAGCCGTGACATTATAATCCGCCGAAACCGTCCTTTTTGACATGGATCCGCTTTCTAACCTGGTTGACCGCATGCAGGGTCTTTCTTTGGAGGTAGCGGATCTCCGTCAATCTATGACTCAGCTTCAAGCATTGGGCTCGGCTCTGGCCCATGGAGTCTGTTGCGAGCCAAAGGTCTCACTTCTGGAAACTTTCTCCGGGGGCAGTGAGAATTTTGTTCGCCTCAGAGAGGCATGCAAACTCAATTTTTGCTTGTGTCCCCATTCCTCTGGAAATGAGGAGCAGAGGGTGAGGATTGTCATCTCCCTGCTCAGGGGTAATGCTCAGACTTGGGCTTTTTCGCTGCCATCGGGGGATCCCTCCCTTCGATCCATGGAAAGATTTTTTGTGGCCCTGGGGCAGATATATGATGACCCGGCTCGTGTTGCTCTGGCTGAATCTAACTTACGTTTTTTATGCCAGAACAAACTGTCTGTGGAGCTTTATTGTTCTGAATTTCGGAGATGGGCAGCTGATTCAGGTTGGAATGATGCTGCACTCCGGAGTCAGTTCTGTCATGGTCTCTCAGAGAGATTGAAAGATGCGTTTGCTTTCCATGAGAGACCAACGTCCTTAGAGTCTGCCATGTCATTGGCGGTACGCCTTGACAGGCGTCTAAGAGAAAGAAACGAGACCTCTCTGTCCAGCCATTGTCAGTCTAGGGGCAGGGGTGCGGACTCATTCAGTGTGCAGGGGCCTCATCCTGTCTCAGTCCCCTCTGAGGAGGAGCCTATGCAGCTAGGTCGACTTGCCCTTGATAAAGGAGGACTTAGTCCTCAGAGAATAGTGTGTTTTTGTTGTGGGGGCATTGGTCATTTGGCAAATGTTTGTCAGTCTAGGAAATTCATGAACTGTACTAAGAGTGATAATAAGAGAAAAACCTCGAGGTAAATTGTCAAACTCTGCTTCATCTGCTACCTTGGGCAAAGTTGATGTAGGAATTGATGCTTTTCCTCTGACCTGCAGTTCCCGTTTTCTCCTTTCTGCCAGGGTGGCGCTAGAGAGCAAAGTAATTTCTTGTGAAATTTTTGTCGATAGTGGAGCGGCCGTCAATCTTATTGACACTCAATTTGTAGCCATGCATGATTTGGAGGTTTGCACATTAGAAAAGGATATACCTGTTTTTGATATTGACTCTGCTCCACTCTCACAGAGATCCCTGAAGGGCATTGTTCACAATATCCGGTTAGCTGTAGGTGACACTCATGTGGAGGATATATCTTGTTTTGTCCTTAACGGATTGCCTACTCCTCTAGTTTTGGGGTTACCCTGGCTCACTAGACATAAGTTTAGGGCGTAAAAAATTAAAAAACAGAGTGTCACTCCAGAAAAAACTTTAGTTGCGGAAGAGCAACCGCGTTTTTTGAGGAAGAGAACTGGCAAGGGCGCCAGAGGATGGACAATGCAAGAGAAAAGAAAAAAAAAATCTAGAGAAAAATCTAGAATGAGTGTTTAGGTTAATAGGAGAGAGAGAACATATATAGTTTAAGGTAGGCAGCCTATGGTTCAAGGCGTGAAGGAAGCAACACAGCCTAGCAGAATAGATAAAAAGGAGAATATTTTGGACCATATATAACACTACTTTCGAGAAGTAGAAGATGGCGCCACACCAGAATAGATAGATAGATTAGATGCTGGATGGGTGTTATCAGTGGTGGTAATAATTGCACTTACTTCACTAGGGAGGGGAACCTGTGGGACACAAGGAGGTGTCTCCAGAGGTTATACCTCCCCCGCCAAGACAGCTTTTTAGATAGTTAATCTGATGATGTATACAGATAAAAACAATGATGAGTATTTGGACTTACTTCACTAGGGAGGGAAACCTTCAGAGATAAGCTCAAGACACTCTGAGGTTTTGCCTCCCTCGTCTGGGTCGCTTGAACTGATGGTAGAAATAATCAGCAGGTCCAATCGGATCTTCTTGATATTTTCTTTATTAATAAAAGACAGGCAGTGTGGTACAGAAAGCTCAACGCGTTTCGGGATCACAAATAATCCCCCTTCATCAGGAGCATGGATATACATAGAGAATGACATTATTTAAGGGCTAAAATGGCGCCAAAAGTTAACAGTGCGTCATTTCCGGTTTGCGTTCCAGAGTGGAACGCATCGGATGTAAGCAGATGTGCCAATATGTTCAAAACATTCAATTTCGGAGTCGAACTTAATCTACTTGATAATTTATAATATGGTGGTGGTGATATACATTGAAAAAAACATATACATATACACAGGTCTACGTCGGGGAAATCAGGTGCGACGTCACTTCCGGGGTGTGTTTCAGTGGTGGAACGCATGGGCCGCGACTAGTTTCCAGTGTGAACGTCTATAGTCACGGGCCTAATCACGTCACTTCCAGGACGTGTGCGTTCCAGGGTGGAACGCATCGCGGTTTTTTAGCGAATACATGAATAACTGGCCGGAAAACAGTGAATGAAGGTAGTTATTGATAGTATAATGGGGAATGGTGGTTATATTATTCTCGATAGGAAGTACAAAACCATATAGAAAAAAAGCTGGGTCTCACGGAGGGCCCAATCGCGTCACTTCTGGTTTTATGCGTGTCAGAGTGAAACGCATTGGAAAAGAATGCAAATTTCTTGTTATGAATGGGATTGGTATAAACAAAATCGGATAAATACAATTACAATCGAAAACATTTTTTCAATAAGATGTATTCATGTAAAAATGATTAGACCAGGTAAAAGACGATAAAACCGATCGCGTCACTTCCGGTTTTATGCGTGTCAGAGTGAAACGCATTGGAAAAGAATGCAAATTTCTTGTTATGAATGGGATAGGTATAAATAAAATCGGATAAATACAAATACAATCGAAAACATTTTTTGCAATAAGATGTATTCATGTTAAAATGACTAAACCAGGTAAAAGACGGTGAAAAGGGAACAGGGGAGGGGGGAAGAAAAAGGCCTAGAGGGAGATGGTGTGTTAATGGTGATATTAATAGTGGTACCTTTCGATATCGTGATATAATCGGGTTGAAAGGTTTAAATAGAATATGTATAAAAGATCTATATCAAAAGGAAACAAATGGTTAAATATATAAAAGATGTGCAAGTGTATATATATATATATATATATATATATATCTATCTATATATATATATATATAGTGATGAGCGGCAGGTGCCATATTCGATTTCGACGAAATTCGCGAATATTCGAATGAATATTCGTTTCATATTCGTCGAAATCGAATATTCGTCATTTTTTCTAGTTATCGCGATTTACATGCGATTTAAATAATCGCATATTGCGATTTGTACTTAAGGCTACTTTTCTATTGGTTTCATATCTAGAATTAGCGAGGATGACGAATATGACGAATGTATTCGTCTATTCCTCAAAACGAAGATAACGAAGTATTCTCCATCTTCGTTTTAGCAACCTATTCGTCAACCTCGCTAATTCTAGCAATCAAATAGGCAGGTTGACTATAGAGACAGCTGTGTTAAATTCGCTATGCGATTTTTTTTTTTTTAATAAATAGAATACTTATAATAATTTTATCAAGTAATATAATTATTGTATTAAAAAAAAAAAATAATCGCATAGCGAATTTAACACAACTATCTGGTAAGTCAACCTTCCTATTTGATTGCTAGAATTAGCGAATAGCGAAGTTGACGAAATGACGATGACGAGACGAATAGGTAGCTAAAACGAAGATGTAGAATACTTCGTTATCTTCGTTTTGAGGAATATGACGAATACATTCGTCATATTCGCTATTCGCTAATTCTACCAAGCCAACCATAACTTCTGTGCTCATGGAGCGTCCCCATCACCATGGGAACGTCTCCATATACTAAAATGTACTGTCGGATTTGAGGAATTACGTTGAAATCGCAATGCGATTAATTCAAGTTATATTAATCGCATTGCGATTTCAACTTAGAGCTGGGTTTATAATGGGTCAGCTTGCTAGAATTAACGAAGTTAACGTATATGGAATATAGCAGCAGTGCTAAGTTGAAATCGCAATGCGATTAATTTAACTTAAAGTATTCGCATTGCGATTTCAACTTAGCACTGCTAGTGCATAGCTATACTCCATATTCGTTAATTCTAGCCTATGTAAGATAGCAGTGCTAAGTTGTAATCGCAATGCGATTAATATAACTTGAATTAATCGCATTGCGATTTCAACGTAATTCCTCAAATCCGACAGTACATTTTAGTATATGGAGATTCTCCCATGGATGGGGACGCTCCACATGAGCACGGAAGTCGGCAGAAGCGGCAACGGGCACTGACTAGAGCAGCCAGGAAGCCAGGAATCCTCAGGACAGGTAAGAACTACTTTTGGGAAGTAGGAAAGAAAAAAATATAACTAAAAAAAAAAAAAAAAAAAAACTAATATTCGAAATAGCGAATTTATAGCGCTATATTCAAAATATTCGCGAATTAGCGAAGTGCCGATATTCGCTAAAAAAATTCGCTTTTCGAATATTCGCGCTCAACACTATATATATACTCAAAGCATAAAAACGGTACATATATAAATATAGGTATATAAAAAATATATATAAAAAATCTAATATGCAGACAAATTATAGTAAAAATATATGTATAAGAAGAAATGGGAAGGACCATTTTTAATAGTTGGTATGTTATAGAGTTTCATTAAGTCCAAAAGGGGTTAGTATGTTGCATTTATGGATCCAGAACATCTCCTTGCAAGCAAGTTGTTGAAAGGATGTAGGGATCCAGTCTAGAGGGATGACTTTTGCACGGTTTATATTAGAGCGATGCTCATTCATTCTTTCCCTCAGGGACTGAGTGGTCCTCCCTATGTACCATAAGTCGCATGGGCATATGAGTAAATATATAACGTTTTTTGTTCCACAAGTTATGTGGTGTTTTAAAAATACTTCTTCACCGGAATGGGGGATATGTATTTTTGTAGTGTTGTCTGGAATCATGGGGCAACATTTGCATTTTTTGTTTTTACACCTAAAAGCCCCTTTTGGGTTAGGTTTTTTTTTTTTATGGGTACGGTGATTTGATTGTAGTTTTGGACAGGAGGGGGCGATAATGTTTTTTAGGGTTTGTGCCCTTCTGAAGGTTAAACCTGGAATGGAAGGAGCAATGTTTTTAAGAATGGGATCCTTTAGGATAATCCCCCAATGTTTCTTAATTATTTTTCTAATCACTGTGTGTTTTGTGTTGTATCTCGTTATCATATTAAATTGCATTTTATTTTTAAAATTTTCCAAAGAATTTTTTGGGTGTAAGGCCTCCTGTTGTGAGAGTCTTAAAATCTTCTTGCGGGATTCGTTTATCAGAGTCTTGGGATAACCTTTCTCTTTAAATCTTGTGCAGAGGATGTCTAATTGTTGGCGGAATATTTCATTGTTGGAACAGTTTCTTCTTACTCTTTTCATTTGTCCAAATGGTATATTGTGTTTCCATTTGGAATGATGGCAACTGGTGAAATTCAAATAGCTATTTGCGTCGACTTTCTTGAAATGTGTTTTGGTATTGATTTTGTTTGAGACAATATTTAGATGAAGGTCTAGAAATATGATCTCAGTGTCGTGATATTCTAGGCTAAAATTAAGACCCCATTTATTTGTGTTAAGATCATTGATAAAAGACAACAGTGGTGGGGTGCCATCTCCCAGATAAGGATAATGTCATCGATATATCGTCGATAGAATTTGATATTGGGGTGAGATAGGAGGCCATGGGATTCTTCGAAGAGACCCATAAACAGGTTTGCATAGGATGGGGCGAATTTCGTCCCCATAGCGGTGCCTTTTTCCTGTATATAAAAAGTATCATTAAAAATGAAAAAATTATGATTTAGAATAAAGTTAATAGCATTAATTAAAAATTCCTTATGTTCCAATGTCAGGGAATCATCATCTTTTAAAAAGTATCTAACCGCATTGAGTCCGAGTTCATGGGCAATGTTACTGTATAAGGAGGCTACGTCGAGGGTGACGAAAATATAGTTCTTTTCCCAAATTATGGGATCTAAGAGATTCAATAGGTGAGAGGTGTTTCTCACATATGAAGGTAATTGTGTGACATGTTTCTGAAGAAAACTGTCAACGTAAGCAGATAGGTTGGTAGTGAGGGAATCTATGCCCGAAATAATAGGTCTACCTGGCGGATTTTCAAGTGTTTTGTGTATTTTCGGTAGAAAATAAAGTTTAGCTATAGTTGGGTGTGCAGGGGATAGGAATTGTTTCTCTTTTTTGGTAATGAGATTTGAGGAGAAGGCATTATCCAATAATTCCGTTAGTGATTTCTTAAAAGTAGTTGTGGGATCTTCAGAGAGGGATCTGTAGTAGTCATGATCGGATAGTATTCTATTCGATTCTTTAATGTAATAGTCTTTATCCATTAGTACAATCCCTCCGCCTTTGTCAGCGTTTTTTATGACTAAATCTATGTAGTTTTTTAGATTTTTAAGGGCTTTTGTTTCCTTTGAATTTAGATTTTTGGGGAATCGGAAAGTTTTATTTTTGTTGTTGGTTGAAAGGGCTTTTAGATCTTCCAGGACAATGTTATAATAACTTTCTAGATGAGGTCCCCTACTTTCAAGTGGGTAGAAGGAGGATTTGATGTGAGATTTAGATGGGGCCGGATCGTCGGGATTTTGGCTCGGGGCAGTAGAGCATGTGGGATCTTCTGGTGAGGGGTGGGTGGGGGTAGGTGTAGTCATGTTTTTATTTTTATTTTTATTTTTGGATCCCATTTCCTTTATGTAAAAATGTCTTTTTAGGGTCAAGTTTCGTATAAATTTATTTAAGTCTACGAATAATTCGAAAGGGTCTGGTTCGTTGGCGGGGCAGAAAGATAAACCCTTACTAAGGAGTTCTAGCTCATCTTTGGTTAGTATGTGTCGCGAGAGATTAAATATGCCCTTCGCTCTTTCTACTTCTTTGATGCATTCTTCTGAATGTGCCTGGGGGGGGGGGTTCTTGATTTCTGGGGGTCTGTCAATGGTTTGGATTTCTTTTTTGTGGGAAAATCTAGATTTTCCCCCTCTCCTTCCTCTAAATCTTTTTTTGTTCTTTTTTTCGATGATGTTATCGGTGTGAAGAACTGGGTGATCTTCTTGTTTTTGGTGCAATGGTTATTAGGGTATCTGATGGACTTAAAAAAGGGTGCAGTAGTTGTAGACTGGATAAGGTCAACCTGGTGGGGGTGTAGTTGTGTAGGGAGGCGCCCCTGGGGGAATCAGGCCTAAAAAAGGACTCTCAGGAAGATTTGAAGGTAATGCTAGGAAGGTTTCCGAATGGGTGGTAGAATGGGAATAAGTAGAGATGTCGGTAGTCCCGTCCCTTGTAGGGTTAGGGGTCTGTGGTGGGTGATGTATGGCAGAAGGTGGCATGGGTAAAGGTGTTGAATATATTGATAGGTTTAAAAGAGAAGAGGCTATAGGAGAAGTTTCAGAATGGATGACGGTGGGGTTAGTGAGTGTTGATTCGGTTACTGACAAGTTTGAAGCTGGAGAGAATAGGGATTGAGACTAGACATAACCCCACTATTGATTGGCAAGGAAGGCAAATAAATGAGTGGAGGGATTTTTGTAGAGAGAATTGTCTCACAGCGACTTTTGCAGAGGTATCTACTAAAACTGTGCCATCATTTCTCTCCGATTACTCGGACGTGTTTTCCGAGAGCGGGGTTCAGGAGCTACCTCCTCACCGGGAGTTTGACTGTCCCATTAACCCAGTGCTTCTCAATTATTTTCTGTCATGCCCCCCCTAGGAAGAAGAAAACATTTCGCCCCCCCCCCCCCCCCGTGCGACTGTAAATAGTATCATTTGTCTATAAAATTGTTATAAGTACACCAATCTCCCCACAGGTGAGGGCCATTAACCCCCCCTCCCCCCCAAATCATGTGCAGGCTCCATTAACCCCCTCCAAATCATGTGCAGGCTCCATTAACCCCCCCCAAATCATGTGCAGGCTACATTAACCCCTCCCCCAAATCATGTGCAGGGTCCAGGCTTCCCCTCCCCCAAATCATGTGCAGGCTCTCTCCCCCAAATTATGTGCAGGCTCTCCCCCCCCCAATAGAGTCCAGGGTCCCCCCACCCAATACTTACCTCCCTGGAAGCGCTGGATGCAGGCCTCTTCCGGTCTGTGTCCCGCTTGGTATTTTGCTCAGGCGGAGCGATGACGTCATCGCGCCGCCTGAACCGCTCTGATAGGCTGCCGGCACAAGGCCCGCAGCCTATCAGAGGAGCAGGGGAGGGAGACGCCTCTCCCTCCCCTGCCGCACAGCACAGCGATCTGTATCGCTGTCCAGAGGACGGCGATACAGATCACTATGGAGATGAACGCTTCCACAGTGGAAGTGTTCATCTCCTGTCACCTGGAGCCCCCCTTTACGGAGCCTCGTGCCCCCCATGGGGGGCGGGCCCCACTATTTGAGAAACGCTGCATTAACCTCATTCCCGGCGCCAAGCTGCCAAAAGCACGCCTGTACAATCTCTCACAACCAGAAAGAATCGCAATGCGAACCTATATCTCTGAGAGTCTTGATAAGGGGCATATTCGTCCCTCAAAATCACCTGTTGCCGCGGGTTTTTTTTTTTTGTTAAAAAAAAAGATGGCTCTCTGAGACCTTGCCTAGATTTTAGGGAGCTGAACCGTATCACGATTCGCGATCCCTATCCCCTTCCTCTGATCCCGGACCTCTTCAACCAAATTGTTGGGGCCAAGGTTTTTTCTAAACTGGATTTGAGAGGCACGTACAACCTGGTCAGAGTCAGAGAGGGGGGTGAATGGAAAACGGCCTTTAATACCCCTGAGGGGCATTTTGAGAATCTCGTTATGCCTTTTGGCTTGATGAATGCTCCGGCCGTCTTTCAGCATTTTGTTAACAGTATTTTCTACCATTTAATGGGGAAATTTGTTTTGGTGTATCTTGATGATATTTTGATTTTTTCCCCTGATGTTCAGACCCATCAGGATCATCTTTTTCAGGTTCTGCAGATTCTGCGGGAAAATAAATTGTACGCCAAGCTGGAGAAATGTGTTTTTATGGTATCAGAGATTCAATTTCTGGGTTTTCTCCTCTCTGCTTCTGGTTTTCTCATGGATCCGGAGAAGGTCCGTGCTGTGCTTGAGTGGGAGCTCCCTGAGAATCAGAAGGCATTGATGCGCTTTCTGGGTTTTGCGAACTATTACAGAAAGTTCATTTTGAATTATTCCTCTGTTGTCAAACCCCTCACTGACATGACAAAAAAGGGGGCGGATTTTTCCTCTTGGTCGGAGGAGGCGCTTGCAGCTTTTTCTAAGATTAAAGAGAGTTTTGAGTCTGCTCCCATCTTGGTGCATCCCGATGTTTCCTTACCTTTTATTGTTGAGGTGGATGCTTCCGAGGTGGGTGTGGGTGCGGTTTTGTCCCAGGGCCCTTCTCCTGCCAAATGGCGACCCTGTGCCTTTTTTCTCTAAAAAACTCTCCCCGGCAGAGAAGAACTATGATGTGGGAGATAGGGAGTTGTTGGCCATCAAGTTGGCTTTCGAGGAATGGCGCCATTGGTTGGAGGGGGCCAGGCACCCTATCACCGTTTTTACCGACCATAAGAATCTGGCGTACTTGGAGTCGGCCAAGCGTATGAATCCGAGACAGGCCAGATGGTCTCTGTTCTTCTCCAGATTCAATTTTGTCGTTACATTCCGCCCTGGGATCAAAAATGTGAAGGCTGATGCTCTCTCTCGCTGTTTTTCGGGAGGAGGAAACTCCGAGGACCCGGGTCCCATTTTGGCGGAGGGGGTAGTTGTTTCTGCTATTTATTCTGATTTGGAGGCCGAGGTCCAGGCTGCCCAGACTGAGGCACCTGCCCGTTGTCCTTCTGGGAAGTTGTTTGTGCCTCCTGAGTTACGTCACAAACTCTTCAAGGAGCATCATGATACTGTTCTTGCTGATCACCCCGGGAGTAGAGCCACGGTAAATCTCATTGCTCGGAGATTTTGATGGCCGGCTCTTCGTAAGTCAGTGGAGGGTTTTGTGGCTGCTTGTGAGACGTGCGCTCGCGCTAAGGTCCCTCATTCACGGCCTTCAGGTCCCCTTCTCCCGTTACCCATACCTTCCCGTCCTTGAACACACCTGTCCATGGACTTTATCACGGATCTTCCTCGTTCCTCAGGGAAGTCGGTGATCCTGGTGGTGGTGGACCGTTTTAGCAAGATGGCTCATTTTGTACCCTTCCCCGGTTTACCCAATGCTAAAACGTTGGCGCAAGCTTTTGTCGACCATATTGTTAAATTGCATGGCATTCCCTCTGATATTGTTTCCGATAGAGGCACACAGTTTGTGTCCAGATTCTGGAAGGCTTTCTGTTCTCGCCTGGGGGTTCGGCTGTCCTTCTCTTCTGCTTTTCACCCGCAGTCGAATGGTCAGACTGAACGCGTGAATCAGAATCTGGAGACATATTTGCGCTGTTTTGTGGCAGAGAACCAGGAGGATTGGTGTTCGTTTCTCCCTCTTGCTGAGTTTGCTCTGAACAACCGTCGTCAGGAATCTTCTGATAAGTCACCATTCTTTGGTGAATATGGGTTCCATCCGCAGTTTGGGACATTCTCGGGAGGGGCTCCTTCTGGTTTGCCTGAGGAGGAGAGATTTTCCTCGTCTTTGTCTACCATTTGGCAAAAGATTCAGAGTAATCTAAGAAAGATGAATGAGAAATATAAGCGTGTGGCTGATAAGAGACGTGTGCCTGGTCCGGACCTGAATGTGGGTGATCTGGTGTGGTTGTCTACAAGAAATATTAAACTGAAGGTTCCCTCCTGGAAATTGGGTACCAAGTTTATTGGGCCTTATAAGATCCTGTCCATCATCAATCCTGTTGCCTTCCGTCTTGATCTTCCACGGGTTTGGAAGATACATAATGTATTTCACAGATCTCTCTTAAAACCATATGTCCAGACCACGGTACCCTCCTCTTTGCCTCCTCCTCCGATTTTGGTTGATGGCAATCTGGAGTTTGAGGTTTCCAGAATTGTGGACTCTCACATTGTCCACGGTTCTCTTCAGTACCTCGTTCATTGGAAGGGTTATGGTCCTGAGGAAAGGATGTGGGTTCCAGTGTCGGACATTAAAGCCACTCGCCTCATCAGGGCTTTTCATAGGGCTCATCCTGAGAAGGTGGGTCCTGTGTGTCCGGAGTCGACCCGTAGAGGGGGGGGTACTGTCACTACCAGAGCTTTGAGACGTTCTCACGGCTCTGTTTCTCCACCCCTGTGATGATGTCACTACTAGAGCTTGGAGGAGTTCTCTCTGCTCTGTTTCTCCGCCCCTGTGATGAGGTCTTTACTTTCAGTTTCCCTCCTCCCAGCTGTCCCTCCTGTGATTGATTCCTCTTCCTATAAAATACCCCTCTTCCTGTTTAATCGTGTGGATTATTCTTTTCATTTGACCTGTATCTCTCGCTTGAGTATCTTCACTTGTGTGATATCTTTTCACTGGACCTGTGTTCTGCTGAAGCAAGTACTTCGGATATTGTCTGCTGACTTTGGATCTGTTTTCACTGCTGCTGCAGCTCCTTCAGTTAAGTGTGCAGACATTGTGTGTTTCTGTTTGTTTGCTGACTGGATCCGAGGCGACCCCGGTTCCGTCCATATACTGAGCAGGGCACCGGTGGCCTTGCCCCTTCCACTATTGTAGGGGTTACAGTGGTCATCAGCCTTAGGTACGCGGGCATGTCTCGATCCACCATCTGGATCTGTACATGGGCTTAGCAGCATAGGGAGAGCTTTTAGGGTCTGACAGGGGTCACCCTTTATGTTCCCTAGTTTGGGACCGGTCAGTAGCTAATTCACTGTGTATGCTCTTGTTGCTCACATACAGCCGTGACATCAGGTTCCTCAAGTATTCTCGAAGGTGGTGGTATATGTCAAAGAAACATTTGTGGGAAAATCAATATCCAAGGATTCCCAGCATGCAAAGAGCATCATACTGTGATTCAGTATGACATGCAGATGACAGGCATCAATATTAGAATCCCTGCACAATTCACTTATTTTGGCAGTCAAGGGGCCAAAACTAACCAAATAACTCAAGTATTAACTCAGCCTTACAGGTTCACGTTAGCGTCAAGAAGAAGCACACTCCTTTTACACCCTTGTTAGCTGATTCCACATAGATGTCTACAGAACCTGTTCTATCAAACGCTTATACAATTAGAGTCCCCACGACAGAGTGGAGAGGATGTCAGCAGGAAGTTTTTGTTGACGTCACAGATTATTTAATTTACCTTTCCTCTGATCCGTCAGAACAATAATCCACAAAAAACGGATCCTAAAAAAGTAGTTACCTACCAAGTAACCAAAGAGAAAAAAATGTGGTAATCCCTCGAACAAAACACCAAAGTGAGACCACACTATTAAAGGTATAAATACACTGATATCTTTATTAAAGTACACAATACATCAGATTAACCGCTACAGGACCACCTAACGCAGGGATGCGTCCTGCTGGCGGTCCTGTAGCTCTGAGATGACGCGTCGGCGCGTCATCTCGTGAGAGCCGAGACTTCCTGTGAACGGGCGCGCGTGCGGACAAGAATAGGACATGTTCTATATTTTTGCGGAACAGAAGTGCAGACCCAGAAGCGCGGATCCGTAATTCCGGATCCGAGCGGGACAAAGTCTGTCCCCATAGAAATGATTGGGTCCACAATTCCGTTCCGCAAACAGAATTTCGGACGTGTGAATGGGGCATAAGGGTCCCTTATCACCGCCAGTTAGTTAGCTACTTGTTAGGTAGTTAGCGCCCAGCCCACCGCACCGCAGTCATTGATTTTGGCAGAGATTTTTTCATCCACATTGACCGATGCGAATGAAAAAATCTGTGCCATTCATTTTTTTTTTTTCAGCGCAGAGGCTGAACGAAAAAAAAAAATCTCATTACCCGTATGCTCAATATAAGGAGAATTGCAGAAACTCCTAATGCTGGCCATACGTGTAATGATTGCGGAGAGCCTCAAATGCCAGGACAGTATAAATACCCCACATGTGACCCCATTTTAGAAAGAAGACACCCCAAAGTATTCCGTGAGGGGTATGGCGAGTTCATGCAAAATTTTATTTTTTGTCACAAGTTAGTGGAATATGAGACTGTAAAAAAAAATTTAAAAAAAAATTTCCGCTAACTTGTGACAATTTTTTTTTTTCTGTGTACTCGCCATACCCCTCACAGAATACCTTGGGGTGTCTTCTTTCCACAATGGGGTCACTTGTGGGTTTTTTATACTGCCCTGGCATTTTAGGGGTCCTAAAGCGTGAGAATCCAAATGCGTAAAAATGGCCTGTGAAATCCTAAAGGTACTCATTGGTTTTAGGGCCCCTTTGCGCATCTTGGCTGCAAAAATGTGTCACTCATGTGGTATCACCGTACTCAGGATAAGTAGGGCAATGTGGTTTGGGGTGTATTTTTACATATACCCATACTGTGTGTGAGAAATATCGCTGTAAACGACAAATTTTTTTTATTCAAAGTTGTCAATTTACAGAGATATTTCTCTCACCCAGCATGGGTATATGTAAAAATACACCCCAAAACACATTGCCCTACTTCTCCTGAGTACGGCGATGCCACATGTGTGACACTTTTTTGCAGCCAAGATGCGCAAAGGGGCCCTAAAACCAATGAGTACCTTTAGGATTTCACAGGCCATTTTAATGCATTTGGATTCTCACGCTTTAGGGGCATGTAGAACAATAAATTTAGAGAAAAATGTATATAGAAATGTAGTTTTTTTTTTTAAATTTTACAACAGAAAGTGAAAAATGTCATTTTTTTGCAAAAATTTTGGTCATTTTTGATTAATAGCAAAAAAAGTAAAAATGTCAGCAGCAATGAAATACCACCAAATGAAAGCTCTATTAGTGAGAAGAAAAGAAGGTAAAATTCATATGGGTGGTAAGTTGTATGACGGAGCAATTAACGGTGAAAGTAGTGTAGTGCAGAATTGTAAAAAGTGGCCTGGTCATTAAGGGTGTTTAAGCTAGGGGGGCTGAAGCAGTTAAATAACATACATATATATTAAAAATTTGATCCCAGCGTGACAATAAAGCGATGGTGTCAGAAAATGCATACAAAACAGGACGTATTACCCAAACGTGATAGGGGGAAAGGATCATCACATAGGAGTATATACAGAGAAGTCACTTATCCTCACACCAAATACAGGCATCATCTATCCTTGTTATTTAACTCAATGCAATGCAAGATGGAAATATAAGGTCCAACCTCTAGCTAGTACATACACTTTAAGGTATAGCCATTAGGTAAATGAAAGATTCAGAACGCAATGAGTGGCACCACCGCTAACACCCGACGTATGTTTCGCGGCTATCCGGCTTCTTCCAAGGGGCATCCATTTTAAAAAACTGATCCTGGGGAGCATACTCCTTCACTCAGTCAGCATTTGGTCAGTAATCCATGAGTATTGCTAATGCCCAAAAAAAAAAAAAGGACTGGATCTAAAACAGAGATGACATGTGAAGGTAATATTTGCATGTCTTCTGTGTTTTGTACCCACTCCTGCTTTTGACTTCCAAATCATAAGCCAATTCTGATGGGACCATAAAGGCCTTACAGCTGCTACACAGACAGGATCCATTGTGCGTCTCATTTTTCTTTCCTTCTGACGGTTCAGAAGAAAGGTAAAATAAATGGTGATTTCAAGAAGGCCAAACAAGGACAATAACAACCCCATCATAGAGTTGGTAGGGTGGTAACAGCATAAGAAGTCCACAAAGTGGCCCAATGACATGGTCTGGAGGTGGCGGCAGCATCAGGAGGCCACAGAGTGACACAATGAGAAAGTTTTGAGCTGACAGCAGCAGTATGAGAAGGCCACAGAGTTTAAAGCTGACATAGTGTGTAGATGGCAACATCAGGAGGCAACATAGTGGCAAGGTGACATAGTGTGGATATGGCAGCAACGGCAGCAGCATGATACCACAGAGTATCGTGGTGACATAGTGTGGACATGGCACCATCAGGAGGCCACAGAGGGGCTTGTTGACATATTGTGGAGATGGCAGCATCAGGAGGCCACAGAGTATCATGCTGACATACTGTGGACATGGCATCAACAGCAGCAGCAGCATGATACCACAGAGTGGCACGGTGACATAGTGTGGAGATGGATGATCTAATCTGATGCATCAGGCATTGGTAGGTGGGAATCCTGGCTGATCCACGCCTGATTCATCTTGCCAAAAGTAAGTCTCTACACATTTTCGGTGGACAGATGAGTTCTTCTTGGGGTAACAATGGCCCCTGCCCCACTAAATACCCGCTCTGATGCCCCACTGCTGGCCAGCTAGGATAGCTTTTCCAGGGCAAACTCAGCCAGTTGCGGCCACAAATCCAGTTTGGCTGTCCAGTAGTCCAGCGGATATTCTATGATGGCTGGCAGGGTGCTCTCAAAGTATGCCACCATCTGCTGGTTCAGGTCCTGTTCCATTTCTATTTGAAGCTGCTGGTGAGTAGTTTCTTCACTATGAGGGTGAAGAAAGCTGCTCATCAGCGACTCTAGACTCAGGCTTCTGGTGCTGCTGTCACTTGCGATGAAGTCGAAGATCGAGTTAACCAATCAAAAACCGCTGGGTTGCTGGTGAAGACACGACCGCTAGCTGACATGTGGACCTGTGTCTGTGCCAGAATTATTTACGCCTCTGCCACTCCCCTGTACAGGGCCTGGCACTTCTCTGTCTGGCATACTTTTAGCTGAACTAATTAAATTGAAAGCAAATTAAAACACCCATAAAAGCGCCAAATATATATACAGGTGAAACCCAAAAATTTAGAATATCGAGCAAAAGACCATTTATTTCAATAATGCAAATTGAAAGGAATTGCATTAATACAGCTTAAAATTTGAATTTTGTGAAAAGGTTTAATATTCTAGGATGAACGTGTCACACTCTAGTCACTAGTCAGCTAATTAATTCATTCCCCCTAAGCAAAGGGTACCTCAAAATTGTGACTTTGGGGTTTCATGAGCTGTAAGCCATAATCATCCAAATAATAACAAATAAATGCTTGAAATATCACACTTTGCATGTAATGAATCTATATCATATATTAGTTTCACCTTTTATGTTGCATTACTGAAATAAATTAACTTTGCACGATATTCAAATTTTTTGAGTTTCACATATATATATATATTGTGGGGAGTTGCTCTGGTAGATAGCAGTGCGGGTGCAGTACAGAGGCAAAACAAGAAGTCCAGAAAGTGCAATAAACAGTGTTTTATTCACACTTGCACAAAATAAACGATAAACAGTCTCTTGGTGTTAATTCACACTCAGCAAACACAAAAAAGCAAAACCAAAGAGTCCAAAACCAGGTTCAATCACCTGTGAGATGTTTAGGTGCGCGTTCGCACCTGGCGGTCGGCCCAGCCGCAGGATAATCCACCTTCAGGCTTCCAGGACGACTGCACGACTCCTTGCTGAGCTCATCCTTCCAGCCCAGAGAGCAACACAACACTAGCAGCAGCTCCAGGACAATCACACCCCCCACACCCAGCTGCTGGCTGTGTTATAAAGGCCCTGGAAAACCCGGCCTGGACCGTGGGGAGTAGGCACCCACCCAACTCTTTGCCTACTCCCAGTAAGAGCCGGCCCGGATTGGCTTTGCAGCCAAACTAAATAGCAAGGTGTCAAGCAGCACTAGCTGCTGCTGACACATAAAACCCGGCTCTCACCTCACCGAGGCCAGGAACCTCGGTGACACGTATCTTCCGTCCATGACGGCACCTTGCGCGCTCTTACATACCTCCCCCCTTTGTTCAACCCCGACAGGGTGAACACACGCCAAACACTGTACTCGAGACAGTGCATCCGCATTTCCTTGCAAGCGGCCTGCCCTGTGTTCCACTGTGAACTTGAAGTTCTGCAGAGACAAGAACCATCTGGTGACCCGAGCATTCCTGTCTTTCGCCTGCCACATCCACTTTAGAGGGGAATGGTCGGTCACCAGACGGAACTTTCTCCCTAGCAGATAATAGCGGAGAGACTCTAGTGCCCACTTGATGGCCAGGCACTCTCTCTCCACTATACTGTACCTGGTTTCGGCTGGGGTGAGTTTGCGACTCAGGAAAACCACGGGATGCTCCTCCCCATTGATTTCCTGAGAGAGTACAGCCCCGAGGCCCACTTCAGAGGCATCGGTCTGTACCACAAACTCTCTCCTGAAGTCGGGCGTCACCAAAACCGGGGACCCACACAGGGCCGACTTCAGAGCAGAGAAAGCCTTATCCGCCTGCTCATTCCACTGGATTGACACTGACCTGCGTCCCTTTAAAAGGCTTGTCAATGGAGCAGCAATTGTAGCGAAGTTGGGAATAAACCTCATGTAGTATCCCACCATGCCCAGGAATGATTTTACTTGCCGCGTAGTGACAGGTCGGGGCCAATTCTTAATTGCCTCAATTTTGTTTACCTGAGGTTTGACCACCCCCGCCCAATGACATACCCTAGGTATTTGGTCTCTTCTAACCCTATCACACACTTTTTTGGGTTAGCAGTTAAGCCAGCTTTCCTAAGGGAGTCCACTACGGCCTGTACCTTCGGTAGGTGACTCTCCCAGTCGGTGCTATGGACAATGATATCATCCAGATACGCTGAGGCGTACCGTCGATGTGGACGAAGCACAATATCCATAAGCCTTTGAAACGTGGCGGGGCGCCATGTAGACCAAAGGGTAACACCTTGTACTGATACAACCCCTCCGGTGTGATAAAAGCAGTTTTTTCCTTGGCAGCCTCCGTTAAGGGTACCTGCCAGTACCCTTTGGTGAGGTCCAAGACAGAAAAATACCTGGCTTGGCCCAATTTTTCAATGAGCTCATCCACCCTCGGCATGGGATATGCGTCAAACTTGGACACCTCATTCAGCTTGCGGAAATCGTTACAGAACCTCAATGTCCCGTCCGGCTTGGGTATTAAGACTATCGGACTGGCCCAATCACTTTTTGACTCCTCGATGACACCTAACTGGAGCATCAGCTGCACTTCCTTCACAATGGCTTGTCGCCGAGCCTCGGGTACCCGATACGGCTTTAACCGGACTTTGGCCTGAGGCTCAGTGATAATGTCATGCTGGATTAGGGATGTGCGCCCAGGGAGGTCCGAGAACACATCCGTGTTCCGACTAATGAACTCCTTAACTTCCTGGACCTGTTTGGAGGATAGGCTATCTGAAATTTTTACGGTGGCTGCTGCTTCCCGGACTTCGAGGTGAGGGGCTGGATCCTTCTCACCTAGAAGCCCTGGCCGAGGGCTGTCATCGCTGGACGAGTTCCTATCCTTCCATGGCTTCAGCAAATTCACATGATACACCTGCTCCGGCTTCCGCCGCCCTGGCTGGTGCACCTTGTAATTTACTTCCCCCACTTTCTCGAGCACTTCATAGGGCCCCTGCCACCTAGCTAGAAATTTGCTGTCAAGGGTGGGTACCAGAACTAAAACTCGGTCTCCGGGATTAAAGTCTCGTACCCGAGCCTGACGATTATAGACTCTACTTTGGGCCTGTTGTGCTGCCTCCATATGCTCCCGGACCAGCGGTAACACCCTCTCCATACGTTCCTGCATCTGGGTAACATATTCAATTACGCTTTTGTGGGGACGGGCTGTTGTTCCCACGCTTCCTTAGCGATGTCCAACAGGCCCCGTGGGCGTCTGCCATAAAGCAGTTCGAAGGGCGAGAACCCAGTAGAGGCCTGGGGCACTTCTCGCACTGCAAACATGAGATAGGGCAGAAGCAGATCCCAGTCCTTCCCATCTCGGGACACCACCCTTTTAGCATATTTTTAAAGTTTGGTTAAATCTTTCCACAAGGCCGTCCGTTTGCGGATGGTAAACGGACGTCCGCAATTGCTTTATATGCAACAGTTTACACAATTCCCTCATAATCTTAGACATAAAAGGGTCCCTTGGTCCGTCAGAACCTCCTTAGGTAGGCCCACCCGGGTAAACATCTCCATTAACTCCTTTGCAATGAGCCTAGCCGATGTGTGTCGCAGAGGCACCGCCTCTGGATATCGAGTAGCATAGTCCAGAATCACCAGGATATGTTGGTGACCCCTAGCAGACTTCGATACGGGTCCGACCAGATCCATGGCAATACGCTCGAATGGGACCTCAATTATTGGGAGAGGGACCAGGGGACTTCTGTAATGCGGCTGGGGGCTATTTACCTGACAGGTCGGACAGGACTTACAGAACTCCTCTACTTCCTTAAACAAACCGGGCCAGTAAAATCGCTGTAGTATGCGGTCCTGCGTTTTCTGCCACCCCATGTGTCCCCCAAGAACATGTTGGTGGGCAAGCTCCATAACAAGCTTGCGATATGCGGTGGGCACCACCAACTGTTCAACTGGCTCACCTCGGATTTGGTTCACCCGATACAACATATCCTGAAGAATAATAAATCGTGGAAACATTAATTCAGCCCCAGGTTTCTGGGGTTTACCGTCAATCATTACAACACTTTCCCAGGCCCTGGTTAGGGTTTGGTCCCGGTGTTGTGCGGTCCCAAAATTTTCCCCGGAGACATTGAGGTCTGCCAACTCAGGTCCCGGTGGCAAGTCCTCCGTGTCTCCCACCATTACACTCAGTGGGGTTGTCTCCCCTCTACCGCTGGAGCAGTGGTCACCCCTACCGCTGGCCCTTCAGATTCGGGCTCCCAGGGTTCTGGCCTTCCAGTGGTATCAGGCCACTCTACTAGGGTTACCCCTGTCTCGGGCCCATCAGACACTTTTATAGCCGGCCACAGCGCCGGGAAACCTGGGAAGTCCCTCCCAAGTATCAGTTCATGTGGGAGTTTGGTAGCGACAGCCACCTCGTGGGTCCATTTACCAGCAGCTGTGGACAAAGTCACTAATGCAGTGGGGTAGTCTTTTAAGTCTCCGTGGATGCATAGGACCTCGACTTTACGGCCGGTATACTCCGCAGGCCGTACTAGGGCAGCTCTTACCAGGGAGACTAAACTCCCGGAGTCCAGCAGGGCCACCGCCAGAGAACCTCCCACCTCTACCTGACACAGGTGGTTATTGTCCTGCCCCTCACGGGTGCCAGTTGCACACAGCTTCCGGGCATACAGGGAGTGGCGATACCCGTAGTTCACATCCATCGGCTCACCCTGATGCGGACAGTCGGCCCTGATGTGGCCTGGCTCCTGACACCTCCAGCATACCACGGGAGGCGGATCCGCAGGGGATACATTCCGTGCAGGTCTCTCTGTCGCCGGTCGTCGGAACTGGGGTGGAGGCCTCCGGGTTTGACTGGCCCCTTCCCAGCAAGACCCCCTGCAGGTTTCTGGTGGCCTCGTAACGCTCCACCAGGTCGACCATCTCCAGGGCACTTACCGGAGACGCCTGGCCGACCCAGTGCTGGAGGGGATAAGGCAGGGCCCTCCAAAAGATGTCCGCCAACAGTCGATCCAGCATGGCAGTGGGACTTAGTAGATCAGGCTGCAGCCACTTTTGCAGCCTGTGCAGCAGATCGTAGTACTGCGGCCTAGCAGGTTCAGTCGCTTTAAAGTCCCACTGGTGGACTCTTTGAGCGCGGACCAGCACGTTCACCCCCAGTCTGGCTAGGATCTCTCCTTTCACGGTGTCATAATCGGCCGCTTGGTCGTCCGACAAGTCGAAAAACACCTGCTGGGGTCCGGAAGCCAGGAACGGAGCGACCACCTCAGCCCACTGGTCACGGGGCAGCTTCTCCCTCACGGCCACTTTTTCGAAGACTGCCAGGTAGGTCTCGGCATCATCCTCGGGGTCATCTTGGGAATTGCTGCACGGACCGCTTTCCGGGCATCATGGGCACGGTGAGAGGCTCCAGTCGCTTGCAAAGCCATTACATGTTGCAACAGCAGCTGGTTTGTCTCCTGCTGCTGCTTGTTGGCCTCCCGCTGCTGTAAATTGGCCTCCACGAGAGCCTTTACAACTGCCTCCATCTTATCAGAGTTCACGTGTTGAAACTTTGCCGGCTTGACATATGACATTCACTTTGGGAAAAACTTCGGCGTTACGCCAGCCTCACTGCGCATGCCCGCATCCTCCACCAAATGTGGGGAGTTGCTCTGGTAGATAGCAGTGCGGGTGCAGTACAGAGGCAAAACAAGAAGTCCAGAAAGTGCAATAAACAGTGTTTTATTCACACTTGCACAAAATAAACGATAAACAGTCTCTTGGTGTTAATTCACACTCAGCAAACACAAAAAGCAAAACCAAAGAGTCCAAAACCAGGTTCAATCACCTGTGAGATGTTTAGGTGCGCTGTCGCACCTGGCGGTCGGCCCAGCCGCAGGATAATCCACCTTCAGGCTTCCAGGACGACTGCACGACTCCTTGCTGAGCTCATCCTTCCAGCCCAGAGAGCAACACAACACTAGCAGCAGCTCCAGGACAATCACACCCCCCACACCCAGCTGCTGGCTGTGTTATAAAGGCCCTGGAAAACCCGGCCTGGACCGTGGGGAGTAGGCACCCACCCAACTCTTTGCCTACTCCCAGTAAGAGCCGGCCCGGATTGGCTTTGCAGCCAAACTAAATAGCAAGGTGTCAAGCAGCACTAGCTGCTGCTGACACACCAAAAATCCGGCTCTTACCTCACCGAGGCCAGGAACCTCGGTGACACGTACCTCCCGTCCATGACGGCACCTTGCGCCCTCTTACAATATATATATATATATATATATATATATTTGCGGTCGGGCACTCACAAAAAGAAGGATTCCTACCTGCTGGGTTAGCTAAAGCGGTTAGAGTTATGCCGAAACCGCGTCGTTGAAGGGAAAGCTGAAGGAGGCCATCCCCTTAGTGTGAAAACTGAGGTTAAGAGTGGGTAGGGTGGGAGAGTTGACACGTCATTCGTTGAAGGAGGGGCAAAACTGCCATGATATAGGCAACCGCGCCCCTCCCACAAATACAGGCCAATGAATCGGCCTTACCACTTGTGGTCGGGCACTCACGAAAAGAAGGACTCCTACCTGCTGGGTTAGCTAAAGCGGTTAGAGTTATGCCGAAACCGCGTCGTTGAAGGGATAGCTGAGGGAGGCCAAAAAACAAGAACAATTTTCTTTTCCTTTAAGAAAGCTTTATACACTTATTCATAATACCAAATTTTGACAAGCACGATTCATTTCAGCATATGGACAAGGTATGTATCGGCTGAAACAGGACGAACACCAACGACCTAGTCTCTTGATTACATGTGCTGGAACTTTATTTTTCGAAGCGGCGGATGCCGCCCCTATGTTAAAGGAGTGCCCAGATATTGAGGACGGGTCTACTGCAAGGTTGGTTAGTAAAACCCGAATATGTGTTATGAATTTGGGACATGTAAGGTGAGTATTGTTGAACGGTAGTAACGCACGGGGCACCAATGATGAGAGGTCGGGAAATAAAACACCTGTGTTGGGGGGCCTACCCGAGAGGTCTTAGTGGTGACTAGCGAGAGTATGAAACCATCTCGGTAAGCAAATAGCTGACTGAGAGTGACGCACCTGCTACTGTTAGCCGGGGACATGAACTCTGCCGGTCTTAAAAACCCATAAAAGGCCAAGTACATGGCAGCTTTAATTACCAAACTACACTGAGCACCGAATGTTTTTTTGTCCAACAAGTCGGAAAGGTCGCGAAAAATCTGGCCAGTGATAGGTAGCCTGCAAGCGCATGTCTCGCTGTCACTTTTTTGAGACCCTTCAGAGTGGCTTTCATGGCATGGATTGAAAATAACGAACCCTGCTGGGTGAAACTCATGGCTCTAAAATGCTGAACCCCAGCGAGGTAGGACTTAACCGTTGTGTGTGACAATTTCAAATTGGTGTGACAGTAAACTATGAACGCCAGAATGTACTGAACAAACTCGGTGTAACCTTGAGGACATGAGTCCTGAAATTTCTGGAAGGCTATCCAACCTGTCTGGTAGGCCTTGGCTGTATTGGGCGAGAGGGACTTGACTGATAGTGACCGAGCGGTAGCGAGAGCTCCTATGAAAGGGTCAGAGCCGCGTATGGAGGGACTGTGCTCCAGATGGCATCTGCTTCTGGACAGATCTGTGAAAAGAGGGTAAAATTAAAACGAGATAACGCGTCGGCTGCTGCATTGTGGCTCCCAGATATACGTGAAGCTATGTAACGGAATTGGAGTTGTAATAACAGAAGGACCAAGCGCCTAACAAATGACATGACGTATGGAGACTTAGAAGATCCACTATTGAGAATCTCGATGATGGCTGTATTATCGGAAACAAAGGACACAGTTTGACCCGACCAAAATTGACCCGAGGTATAGGATGCTGCAACTAAGGGGTAGAGTTCAAACATTGCCGACGTACGGAAAAACCCAGGGATGGAACTAACTTTGATTGGCCATCTGTCTGCTAACCAATGGTTGCCCAAAATAGCTGCAAAACCTGTATTGGCGGCGACGTCGGACAAAACTATGGGGGAGTTGTCGGATATCGTGGGAACAAAGAGTGAGATGCCATTCCATTGCCTGACAAATTGATCCCACATGTTCAAGTCAGCCATGACCATATTGTCCAGGCCTATGCTGCTATCCTGGGAAGGGGCTGTAGGGAGGAGTGAAAGTAAACGAGAAACAAATGCCCTACCTTGCGGAATTATGCGCATCGCAAAATTCAGCATGCCTAACAGAGACTGTAGCTGTACTTTTTTAACCACTCTAGTTGACTTGAAATTATGAATGACTTCCCTGATTCTTTGTAATTTGTCACTCGGCAACCTGGCAACCATGTTCTGGGTGTCCAAAACTACACCAAGAAATGTGATGACTGCAGAGGGACCCTCCACTTTCTTGGGAGAGACAGGAACCCCCAGTTGTCTGAAACACTCCAGCAGCAAATGAAGGTCCTTGGGGCGAGCGTCAGGACGTTCGATAATTAAAAAATCATCTTAGTAGTGAATAACATTGCTACAGTGGAATTCATGGACTAAAATCTAGTGGAGAGCCTTGGCTAACTGCTCAAATAACCATGGGCTACTCTTAGATCTGAATGTAAGATTGGATGCAAAGTAATAAAGGCCCCTTCATTTGACACCATACCACTGCCAGAGGGATGGATTGATAGGCAGTAATTTGAAGGCGTCTGCAATATCAGCTTTAGAAAGGATGGTGCTGGGACCATTGGTCTATGGTAGAATATCTCATACTAACTTCTTCTGACAGAATTAGAGAATTAATGCTGGGTATGGAGGTATCATGGGGGGCGGATAGGTCGATAATCAACCTCTCTTTGTTACTGAATTTACCGAACACAACTCCTATCGGGCTGATTCTCCACCGTTCAAAGGGTGATGACAAAAAAGGGCCTATCAGGAAACCTTTGACTAATTCCGCTGTGATCAATCTATCGGAAACATCGGGGTGATGGTCAGCGGACTGTAAGTTTCTGCACTCATGTATAGACTCTGGAAGGGCAACCATCCCGGTGTGGAAACCGAACATGAAACCTGCACTAAGGAACTCCACGAAGCCTGGGTCAGGATACCTGCGTAAGAACTGCCGCAAACGAACTATATTAACAACACACATGTAATTATTATCTAATTTTAATGAATAGACTACTTTAGGGTGGGCTCTGAAACAGTTAGTACATATGTGTAGCAAGCGACACAGACTGAAGTTACAGGATTCGAAGTTAAAATTATTGCAAATCTGTGACCTGCCGAGTAGTTTGATGGGTCTATCCAACTTGTCAACTCAACCAGAGGATCTCTGTGAATCGGACGGGCCGGGAACAGGACCTGTGGAACTGGACCGCGCACCTGAAGCAGCCTTATGACACCATACAGTAGAATGGTAAATAGATTGGCACAGGGAGCACAATGGTTCCTTAAGTCCGGTGAAATGCCTACAAAATATCTCCGTATCAATATTGGCCCAGTTCGTGAGAAACGGGAACTGACCCAAAGCGGCAGGTGCCTTAGCTGAGAAAGAACAGTGGTAGTCATAGAAGGAACTACCACCATACTTGTATCCCAACTCAGTTATACTAAACAAATACAAATCAAGTTCTTTCCTTCTCTCAGGACGAACTTCACAGATCACGTCTCTGTACAAACTAAATGCAAGAACAAACTCAGGTATAGTGAGCTTACGGTTCAGCCTGTGGTCCCGGCCTTTCAGGATCACTGACACATCACCACAAGCGATAACCCTACTATCAGAAAGATCCCGGGTAGAGACAAGTAAGGATGCTAGATTGACATCCCTACCTTCCAGGGTGTCCTTCTTTAGATTGGCAGGAACAAAATGTGCCGGCATAATATTGGGTGCTGTCACAAAGACACCTGAACTTTCACTGTAGACGTAGACGGAACAGCGACATCGATGGTCTGCGGAGTAGTGACAGAACTACGAGACTCAACCGCTTCCAACCTGGTTTGCACATCCGCGACAGATGAAGTCAAGTTATTCAGCATGAGATGGATTTGTGCAAGAGAATTCTGAACTGTAGTCATGGAGACCTCTTCCTGCCGCTGAGGGCCTGAGTTAATGACAAGTAACCGGTATAACTCGGCCTTCCTGGCAGGGGCGGGATACGAAATACCCCTTCTGGACAGTTCCGCCATCAGCCTGGGGATGGTCCAACAGCGAAGAGATGACACACTGCCCCCTTCTGACATCCTGGCGGCGTTCTCGCCGACCGAAGCCTCCACTATGTCTGATGCACGTGACATAGCCTGTGGATACAGTATGCAAAAATAAATCCCTGACTGTCAAACCGACACCGGGACCATGTAACGTAAGCTGTGAGTAGGCCAAGACCCATGCAACTGTGATGAATATATGTGAAAAGTGACGAAAGGACCTGAGTCAACCAGAAGCGATAGCTGAACCTAGAACACCCCAGTGATTGGTGAGCCTGACGGTGGCACAGCTGACACCACCACCAGAGGAAGAGAATAGAATAGTAATATGACATAGCTACTGCCATACTGTACCCTGATGGTTAAATAACGTGCAGAATATATGAGGAAGGACGACACAGATCCTGGAATAAAATGTAAGAGCCTTGCATACAACATACCGCCAAGGCGTAGTGGCGCGCGACCAAACAAATACGGAGATCATCTAACTAGCACTGAACTTGTATGTCGCCCCCCCCCCCCTCTTTTAATATTTTTTTTTTATCGATATGTATATTACTCTTTCTCTTTTTGTTTTTTTTTATGTTTTTTTTTTTTTTTAGTATATACTTTTAAAAAATATATATTTTTTATTTATATTTCATTTCAATTTATTTCTTATTTTATTTTCCCAAGGTGGCCATAGCTATGGCGGCCACTAGAGGAGGCCAACACAGTCCACAGGCCCATGGACTGCACGGGCCGACAGCCACCACCAGGGGGAGCCCACACAGTTCACAGCCGCCCACGGAGAGCACCGACTCCGGCGGCTACCAGAGGGAGCCAGCACCGACCACTGCCGCTCCATGGACTGTATCGGCTCCAGCGGCCACCAGATGGAGCTGACACAGCACTGCACCACCTGCAGTCCGTACAGACTGCGGAGGAGAACACAGGCTGAAATGCCCGGGTAAGCGTGCGGCAAACCAAGATATGGGGCGAAAGTGAGGGCATAAGTGGGGAACCTTGCTACTGACAGGGACCCTACCTAACTAGCAGCACAGCGGCCCGTGCCAGACATTAAGGAGGTAGAAAGTTGAATTAGGATCACGCTGACCCCTGCATCCTACGATTCGTGCCACGTGGGAGCCGAAGCTGCCTGGCAGACGCTCCGGTGCAGTGTGGCTCCCCCTTACCTAGGGAGTCGGCACTGCTGGCCGGACTTACGACATCGAGACTGCAAGCGTGGAAGTCACTTACCTGATCTAGTAGCTGTTGTAGTAGTGTTTGCAAGGCGTACAAAAACGATCTCTAGGAGTTTGAACAGAAGCAATCCTCCCGAACAAAACGAGGCCAGAGTTGACACGTCGTTCTTGAAGGAAGGGCAAAACTGCCATGATATAGGCAACCGTGCCCCTCCCACAAATACAGGCCAATGAATCGGCCTTACCACATATATATATATACACTCACCTAAAGAATTATTAGGAACACCTGTTCTATTTCTCATTAATGCAATTATCTAGTCAACCAATCACATGGCAGTTGCTTCAATGCATTTAGGGGTGTGGTCCTGTTCAAGACAATCTCCTGAACTCCAAACTGAATGTCAGAATGGGAAAGAGAGGTGATTTAAGTAATTTTGAGCGTGGCATGGTTGTTGGTGCCAGACGGGCCGGTCTGAGTATTTCACAATCTGCTCAGTTACTGGGATTTTCATGCACAACCATTTCTAGGGTTTACAAAGAATGGTGTGAAAAGGGAAAAACATCCAGTATGCGGCAGTCCTGTGGGTGAAAATGCCTTGTGGATGCTAGAGTTTAGAGGAGAATGGGCTGACTGATTCAAGCTGATAGAAGAACAACGTTGACTGAAATAACCACTCGTTACAACCGAGGTATGCAGAAAAGCATTTGTGAAGACTGGAAAAATGTTGCCTGGTCTGATGAGTCTCAATTTCTGTTGAGACATTCAAATGGTAGAGTTCGAATTTGGCGTAAACAGAATGAGAACATGTATCCATCATGCCTTGTTACCACTGTGCAGGCTGGTGGTGTTGGTGTTATGGTGTGGGGGATGTTTTCTGGGCACACTTTAGGCCCCTTAGTGCCAATTGGGCATCGTTTAAATGCCACGGGCTACCTGAGCCTTGTTTCTGACCATGTCCATCCCTTCATGACCACCATGTACCCATCTTCTGATGGCTACTTCCAGCAGGATAATGCACCATGTCACAAAGCTTGAATAATTTCAAATTAGTTTCTTGAACATGACAATGAGTTCACTGTACTAAAATGCTATCCTATCAATATGGGCCAACATTTCTAAAGAATGCTATCAGCACCTTGTTGAATCAATGTCACATAGAATTAAGGCAGACCTGAAGGCAAAAGGGGGTCCAACACCGTATTAGTATGGTGTTCCTAATAATTCTTTAGGTGAGTGTATATATATATATATATATATATATATTATTTTTTTTTTTTTTTTTTTTACTGAGATAGGCAAATAAAGGATTTGAAATTGGCAACAACACGATTTCAGCATTAACAGCAAAAATGAACTGTGTATATATTTCTCGTATTGGACTAAAATAGGCCTCTAAACGATTTTGAAGTAAATAACAGAAAAAGCGAACTGCTTATATTTTTCTTTTTCTCTACAAATATGACAATAAACACCAAATGTGAACTGCTTCTTTTTTTCTCATATTGCAGTGAAATATGACAAGAAATGCTTTTAGCGAAAATAACACCAAATGTGAACTGCGTCTATTTTTCACATATTGTTGTGAAAAATTACAATAAACGCTTTTAGCGCAAATAACACCAAATGTGAATTGCATCTTTTTTTCTCATATTGTAGTGAAATATGACAATAAACACTTTCAGTGCAAATAACAGCAAATATGAGCTTAGTCTATTTTTATCTTTTTCTCTAGAAATATGGCAATAAATGCTTTTTAGCGCAAATAACACCAAATGTTAACTACGTCAATTTTTCTCATATTGTAGTGAAATTTGACAATAAACACTTTTAGCGAAAATAACACCAAATGTGAACTGCGTCTATTTTTCACATATTGTTGTGAAAAATTACAATAAACGCTTTTAGCGCAAATAACACCAAATGTGAATTGCATGTCTTTTTCTCATATTGTAGTGAAATATGACAATAAACGCTTTCAGTGCAAATGACAGCAAATATGAGCTTAGTCTATTTTTATCTTTTTCTCTAGAAATATGGCAATAAATGCTTTTTAGCACAAATAACACCAAATGTGAACTGCGTCTATTTTTCTCGTATTGTAGTGAAATATGACAATTAACGCTTTTAGCGAAAATAACACCAAATGTGAACTGCGTCTATTTTTCTCGTATTGTAATGAAATATGACAATAAACGCTTTTAGCAAAAATAGCAACAAAAGTGACCTGCATATATATTTATCAGATTATATTGAAATAGGCCACTAAATTACATTAATCCAGTTAACAGCAAAAGTGACCTGCGTATATATTTATCTTTTTCCACTGATAATAGCCACTAAAGGCTTTTCAACATAGCACTTGCACCCCAATAACTATTTGTTGGAATGGCAAAGCTGTATCATGAGACTATCTAGATCAACAAGTAATCCTTCCCTGCACTTGTAAATTGCTTTTTTTCACAATGAGGATTTTCCTATGACTCTCCCTAGCATCTGCACATGTCTCTCCTTGCCTGTGAAATGATTCCGCTCACTATCCTTTCCCTGAACTAGTAAATAGCTTCTTTCCTTTTCTTTTTAACAATTAGTTTTTCTTTCACTCTTCCTAGTGCCTGCAGACATGTCTGTCCGTTCACAAAGTACGATTGTGAATGGCAGAATCTAAGATGGCCACCGTATTTATAGGGCTATGACATCACCGGGCTGGCTGGCTATTGATTGGCTGCATGCATGGCATTATGGGTCATCCCGCCTTCCCAGAGTTTCTTGCCCCTTGTCCTCGCACGTGTAGCTGCCATTTTAGCCGCTATTGAAGCCGGCTAGCCGCCATGTTAGGAAAATAGCGATTCATTACCCCGAAGTGCGAGGAAATTTGCATTTGTTCAGAATAGATTTTTTCCTGAAATTTGGTATGAATTCGACTTTGTCAGCTTCGATTCTCTCATCTCTATCTATAATACACCATACTAACAATTTTCTGCAAGTGGTTGAAATATAATCCATAATGTATAAGGACATTACCAATATGATTGTTATTAGAGATGAGCAAATCGAAGCTGACGAAGTGGAATTCGATCCGAAATTCAGGAAAAATTCGATTTGCACGAATGTGAATTTCCTCTCGCTTTGTGGTAACGAATCGCATTATTTTCTAAAATGGCTGCTACCCATGTGAGGACATTGGGTAAGAAACTCTGGGAAGGCAGGATCACCCATACTGACATATAAGCAGCCAATCAGCAGCCAGCCAGCCCTGTGATGTCAAAGCTAGAGTTGAGCAAACACCTGGATGTTCGGGTTCGAGAAGTTCGGCCGAACTTCACGAAAATGTTCGGGTTCGGGATCCGAACTCGACCCAAACTTGACCTAGAACCCGAAACCCATTGAAGTCAATGGGGACCCAAACATTTGGGCACTAAAAAGACTGTAAAATAGACCTGGAAAGGGCTAGAGGGCTGCAAAAGGCATCAAAATGTAGGTAAATCCCCTGCAAACAAATGTGGATAGGGAAATGACTTAAACTAAAATAAATAGAAATTAACCAATATCAATTGGCAACTTGGAGAAGGAGGTGGAATAGGAGGTTGGCGTGGCGTCAGGTGGGAATGTTATGGGAGTTGAAGTTCACATCACAGCCAAAAAAGATTTATGTCTGCCAGTAGTGTCACAGGCCTCACTCACAGACTCAGGCAAATGGCAACCATACATGGGAGTTGAAGTTGTCATCACAGTCAAGAAGGAATCATGTTTGCCTGCAGGGCCACAGGCCTCATTCAAACATTCAGGCCCACAGGACCAACAAAGAGGAGAGTAACAATCATGCCAAAACAGTATTGATTTCACCCAGTAGTGCCACAGGCCTCATTCACTAACACAGGGCCATGGCACCCACAAAGAGGAGAGCGGTCCAAGGAACAGAAACACAGGCCTCAGGTCAACCTGCAATGGAACAGGCCAATATCATTTATGTAGGCCCCTGACACCCAGAAAGAGGAGAGGTCATTTGACAGTAAAAAGAGGTTAATGTATCCCACCACTACAGCAGGCGATGAAACAAAATATAGGCCCCTGACAACCAGACAATGTAGAGGTCATTTGACAGTATAAAGAGTTTTATGTCTCCCACTAATGCAGAAAGCGATGAAACTAAATATAGGCCCCTGACAACCAGAGAATGTAGAGGTCATTTGACAGTATAAAGAGTTTAATGTCTCCCACCAATGCAGCAAGCGATTAAACAAAATATAGGCCCCTGACAACCAGACAATGTAGAGGTCATTTGACAGTATAAAGAGTTTTATATCTCCCACCAATGCAGCAAGCGATGAAACGAAATATAGGCCCCTGACAACCAGACAACGGGGCGGTCATTTGACAGTAAAAAGAGGTTAATGTCTCCCACCAATAGAGCAGGCAATGAAACAAACTATAGGCCCCTGACAACCAGAGAATGTAGAGGTCCAAAAAGGATTTATGTCTGCCTGCAGTACCACAGGCCTCATTCACAGATGCATGGCCATGGCAACCATACATGGGAGTTGAAGTTCACATCACAGCCAAGAAGGATTCATGTCTGCCAGCAGTGTCACAGGCCTCACTTACAGACTCAGGCCAATGGCAACCATACATGGGAGTTGAAGTTGTCATCACAGCCAAGAAGGAATCATGTCTGCCTGCAGGGCCACAGGCCTCATTTAAACATTCAAGCCCACGGGACCAACAAAGAGGAGAGTTAAAATCACGCCAATACAGTATTGATTTCACCCAGCAATGCCACAGGCCTCATTCACAGATTCAGACCCATAGCACCCACAAAGAGGAGAGTTACAATCATGCCAAAACAGTATTGATTTCACCCAGTAGTGCCACAGGCCTCATTCACTAATTCAGGACCATGGCACCCACAAAGAGGAGAGCGGTCCCATAACAGCAACACAGGCCTCAGGTCAACCTGCAATGGAACAGGCCATTATCATTTATGTAGGCCCCTGACACCCAGACAGAGGTGAGGTCATTTGACAGTAAAAGAGGTTAATATCTCCCACCAATACAGCAGGCGATTAAACAAACTATAGGCCCCTGACAACTAGACAATATAGAGGTCATTTGACAGTATAAAGAGTTTAAAGTCTCCCACCAATGCAGCAAGAGATAAAATGAAATATAGGCCCCTGACAACCAGACAATGGGGCAGTCATTTGACAGTATAAAGAGTTTAATGTCTCCCACCAATACAGCAGGCGATGAAACAAAATATAGACCCTGACAACCAGACAATGTAGAGGTCAATTGACTGTATAAAGAGGATAATGTCACCCACCAAAGCAACAGGTGATTATCTGAAATGTAGAGCCCTGGCACCCAGACAGAGGAGAAAGGTCCCATAGCAGAAAATCAAGCTTGATGTCACTCGCCAAAGCAGCAGGCGAATAACAGAATTTTAGGTCCCTGACACCCAGACAGAGGAGAGGGTCATTCAACTTGAAGTACCTGGAGTACAAGAATTTATGGTTGAGGGCGAGGCAGTTATAAATGTCTATTCTGCACAAGGTAAGGACAAGTCCTGTGGGATCCATGCCTGGTTCATTTTAATGAACGTGAGCTTGTCCATGTTGGCTGTGGACGGGCGGCTGCATTTGTCTGTAATGACGCCCACTGCCATGCTAAATATACGTTCAGACAAAACACTGGCTGCAGGGCATAAAGGGCAAGCTCTGGCCATGTGGACAATTTGGAGACCCAGAAGTTGTCTGCTAACACGTTCCCTATCAGCTGGTGGTGCAGTTTGCTGTGGCGTGGTGACAAAACTTTTCCACAGCTTGGCCATGCTAACCCTGCTATCTGAGGAGCTGGCCGTGACACAGCTGCGTTGGCGACCTCTTCCTCCTCCTCTGCCTTCGCCTTGTGCTTCCACTTGTCCCCACGTGTCAGATGGGAATGCCCTCAGAAGTGCATCTACCAGCGTGCGCTTGTAGTCGCGCATATTCCTATCACGCTCCAGTGTGGGAATTAAGGTGGGCAAATTGTCCTTGTACCTGGATCCAGCAGGGTGGCAACCCAGTAGTCGGCACAAGTTAAAATGCTGTTGTTGCGCAGGCACTGCAGCATGTAGACCAGGAATGGCCAACTTGCGGCTCTCCAGCTGTTGCAAAACAACAACGCCCAGCATGCCCAGACTGACTACTGCTATCAGCCTACAGCAGGGCATGGTGGAAGTTGTAGTTTTACAACAGCTGAAGATCCGCATGTTAACCAGCCCTGATGTAGTCGCTCATGTGTGCCAGGCTGCTCAGAGTTAATGATAAGCTGTCCTCTGTAGGTGGTGCATCGTCTGCGTCCTCCGTATCCCCCCAGCCATGCTCCAGTGATGGCCCTGAGCTGCGTAGGGTGCCACCCTGCAGTGAAACCGGTTCCTCCTCCTCCTCCTCCTCTACCTTATCCTCCTCCTCCTCCAGAAGTTTGCCCTGGCTGTCCACATGTGTACCTGGCCTCTGCTGGTGCAGGAACCCAGCCTCTGAGACACTTCTGTATGACCTGCCTGAAACCCTGTGAAATGCCCCCTCTTCCTCCTCCTCCTCTGCTGCATCCTCTTCCATCATCGCCGTAATATTTTATTCAAGGAGACATAGAAGGGTTATTGTAAGTCTAACAACAGCGTCATCAGCACTGGCCATGTTGGTTGAGTAATTCAATGACCGTAACATGGTACACAGGTCTCGCATTCGGGCCCAGTCACTGGTGGTGAAGTGGTGCTAATCCGGAGAGCGACTGACCCTTGCATACTGCATCTGAAACTCCACTATCACCTGCTGTTGCTCACACAGTCTCTCCAGCATATATAATATAGAGTTCCGCCTGGTGGGCATGTCGCATATGAGGCGGTGAGCAGGAAGGCTGAAGTTACGCTGCAGAGCAGACAGGCGAGCAGCAGCAGGGTGAGAACGCCGAAAGCGTGCACATACGGACCACACCTTTAGCAGCAGCTCTGACATGCCTGGGTAGTTTTTAAGAAACTTCTGCACCACCAGATTCAGCACATGCGCCAGGCAAGGGATGTGCATCAAATCGGGCTTGAGGCTCACCGGCAGCAACCACTCATCAGTCTGCTGTTCTATGCCCCTCCAAAGCTCCTGTGCAGTTTGGGGTTTGTCACCCAAACACATGAGTATTAAAATGCTGACATTTACCCCGGGCTGTGCTGAAGTTGGGGGTGAGGTTCTTTCGATGACTGGATGTGGGGGTGGTAGAAGAGGAGGAGGATGATGCGGAGTAGGAGGAGGAAGCAACAGGAGGCAATGCCCTGCGATCCTCGGTTGTGGAAGGACATGCACCAAATCGCTATCTGCCTCGGGCCCAGCTGCCACTACGTTTACCCAGTGTGAAGTTTGGGAGATATAGAGACCCTGACCATGCTTACTGGTCCATGTATCTGTGGTTTTATGGACGTTGCCATAGATGGCATTGAGCAGCGCACACTTGATTTTATCCTCCACTTGGTTGTGCAGGGAAGGGATGGCTCACCTGGAAAAGTAGTAGCGGCTAGGAATAACGTACTGAGAGACAGCCATCACGATCAGCTGTTTGAAACAGTTTGTCTCCACCAGACGGAATGACAGCATTTTAAAAAACAGTAATTTTGAAATGCTGGCATTCAGGGACAGGGCTATAGGGTGGGTAGGTGGGTATTTCCCCCTTCTCCCCAATGTTTGGGAGATGGACAACTGAATGCTGTCGTGTGACATGGTGGAGATGCTTGGTGATGGTGTTGTATCTGTTGGTGTGGGTGTAACATCCTCTGTTTGCTGGTCGCCAGGTGCCACGGTGACGCAAGAGGTGGAGGGAGAGGCCGAGCCAGCAGCAGAAGAGGGAGCAGGAGGAGCATGAGAGAGTTCCTTGTTTTTAAGGTGTTTACTCCACTGCAGTTCATGCTTTGCATGTAGATGCCGGGTCATGCAGGTTGTGCTCAGGTTAAGAACGTTTATGCCTCGCTTCAGGCTATGATGGCACAATATGCAAAACACTTGTGTCTTGTCGTGAGGACATTGTGTGAAGAACTGCCACGCCAATGAACTCCTTGGAGCAGGCCTTGGTGTGCTCAGTGCCTGGGTGCGGTGGACAGTACCAGGTGTACTGTCTCTGGAACAGCTGCTGCGCTTTTGCACCCTGCTCCCTTTTTTTGCTGTGCTGTTGCCTATGTGCGACCACCGCCTCTTCCTCAGAACTGCACACCTCACTAGCACGACCTTAAGTCAAGTCTGGCACTTCATCATCCTCCACATTCATGACCCCTGCCCTCCTAGTCGGTCTGCACATTGCAGAAAGCCACAGCAGTTGGCACCTGTGTTTTGTCATCATCAGAGATGTTTTGTGGTGATATTCCCATGTCCTCATCCTGCAACAAAAGTGGTTGAGCATCAGTGCATTTAAGATCTTCCTCTTGTAGGGAACGGCTAGGTGGATGGGCCAGGGAAACCCTGCCAACAGAGTCATCAAAAAGCATGAGACTTTCCTGCATGATTTGGGGCTCTGACTGCTTGGCTGATTTGCAAGGGGGTGAGGTGGAAGACTGATGGTCATGGATGCCAACTCTGAGCTTTCTGCAGAGGACTGGGTTTTAGATACTGTGAAGTAACTGGAGGCACTGTCAGCCACCCAATCTACTATCACCTGTACATGTTCTGGCTTCACCATCCGTAGAGCGACATGTGGGCCTTTTAAATAACGCTGGCGCTGCAGATTCTGTCGCCTACTCGCACCAGAGGAAGGTATTTGACTTGGAGCGGTAATTGGCGCTGAATGGCCACGTCCTCTCCCAGCAACAGGAGCTCCACCAACACGACCAGACCATGCCCACGTCCCTTATTTGATGTTCTCCTCATTATTTGTGTTCACCCACCAAGCTGAAAGATTGGTCTCTCTCCGGTGTCAATTTACTTGCCACTAGTTGACAATTACGTTTGCTAAGGCAGTGCCCGTGTCATAAAACTGCTCTGTGGACCCACAATAATGTTTTTTTGTGGTCAAAATAGGCTGGTACGCTGTATGCACAAGTGGTTTGTGGAACAAAAACAAGTATTTTTGTAATAAAATACAGAAAATTAGTGTTCACTGCTGTAAATTGAAATTAATTATTTATACGCCATATGCATAACAGTTTTTTCGGCCTAAGACACGGCTTTTTTCAATAAAACCCCAAAGTGCAGTTTTTAACTGCTGTACGTTAACAGTAGGTATTTATACTGTGTATGGACACTAGATTTGGGGACCCAGAACACAGATTTGGTCACCAAAATTCACAAATGCAGCATTAAACTGCTATATTTTAGAAATAATTATTTAAACGACGGATGCACAACAGTTTTTGCGGCCTAAAACACGGCTTTTTTCAATAAAACCCCAAAATGCTGTTTTTAAATGCTGTACATTAACAGTAGATATTTATACTATGTATGGACACCGGATTTGGGGACACAGAACACAGATTTGGTCACCAAAATTCACAAATGCAGCATTTAACTGCTATAAATTGTAAATAATCATTTAAACAACGGATGCACAAATGCAGTTTTTTACTGCTGTAAATTTAAATTACATATGTATACCGTGTATGTACAACTGCTTTGTGAAGCAAGAATATTGCTTTTTCACACAAAGAATAATGCACTATTTCCAAGCTGTAATGTGAAATCGGTATTTAAGCAGTGTATTTCAAGATGCTCTGTGGATCAGCATTACCACTCTTTTGTCAAAAAACATACACTTATGCTATTTCACAGCAACAATGTAAAATATGTGGTTGTAATGGGTATTTCATGTTTGGTGGACCTTGAAGCACTATTTCCATGCAGAAATATAAAATATGTCGTTGGTCGGTGTATGCAGAACTGTTTTGTGGACAAGGAATACAATTTTTCCCCAAAATTAAACGGATTCTCTATTTCACCGCAGAAATGTCAAATATATATTTTGGCGGCGCAAAATAGGCTTGTTGGATCAGGATGACAACTTTTTTTTAACTAAAATACACTGATGCACTATTTGATAGCTGAAATGGAATATACAGTTTAGTGCATAGTATACAAAAGTGCTCTGTGGCACCACAGATCCCAGGCTAGACAAATGGACTATGTCACCCCTTAAACATACAAAAGGCAATATAGGGGACTTGAACAGCCAGAAAAAAAGTTTTTTTTTTCTTTCACTGAGCTACAAAATAGGATTAGGCTGATGTCCCTGGCAGGCTGGCAGACATGCAGTACACTGCAGTGACTAAAATGGCCGCCGACCCTCACCTCAGTAACAGATGGATTACAAAAAAAATCTCCCTGGCAGTGGCTGGGTACAGAAATGTTGGATTGCTCAGCCTCCTCCCTCTCTATGTGCTGTATCTTGTGGATTAAAGTTGCACAGGTTCTTCAGTTTTCTGCCCTATTCTGTACCTGATCGCACCAGCAGCAACCTTGCTCTAATCTCAATTCAGCAGAGTGACGTGCGGCACTACGTGACTCCAGCTTATAAAGAGGCTGGGTCACATGCTGCACTCATCCAATCACAGCCATGCCATTAGTAGGCATGGCTGTGATGGCTTCTTAGGGCAAGAAGTAAAATGCTTGCTGATTGGCTGCTGTGCAGCCCTTCAGAAAGCGGAAGAAATCGCCGAACAATGGACCCGAACCTGAGCTTTTTTGAAAATGTTCGGGTTCCGGTCCATGTCCCGAACACCCCAAAATTTGGTACAAACCTGAACTATGCAGTTCGGGTTCGCTCAACTCTAGTCACAGCCCTATAAATACGGTGGTCATCTTAGATTCTGTCATTCACCAGAGTGCTTAGTGCAGGAAGAGACGTGTCTGCAGGCGCTAGGGACAGTGATAGGAAAGTCTTGATTCTGGTGAAAAAAAAAAAAATGAT
The DNA here is from genome assembly GCA_033119425.1 of Bufotes viridis. Taxonomy (NCBI): domain Eukaryota; kingdom Metazoa; phylum Chordata; class Amphibia; order Anura; family Bufonidae; genus Bufotes; species Bufotes viridis. Next base: position 177,880,479 of record CM065591.1, read on the forward strand.
ATATAAGTGCAGGGAAAGATTACTTAAGGTGTAGGGAAAGCATAGGGAGGCATTATTCCACCAGCATTTGTGTTAAACAGGGTTCAGTCGGGGAGGTGACAGCCTGGGTAATAGGAACAATCCGATTACACCTTGCTGCACTGACTGGGGATCCAAATTGCCATTATACAACTCTGTAATTCCAGAAAACCTGTCTTATTAGGGTGCAAGTGTTGTTTCATAAAGCCATTAACAAGGTTTATTACAAGGTAATGTTTGTATGTTTTATTTGCCCTTGTGTGGTGCAGTTGTATGTTCTAAAGCATTTTTTGGCTTGTATTAGTGGGGAAAAAAGAGCTCATTAGCCGTTGTGTGGTGAAAGGCAAAAATTACAGCCCTTTTTGCTGTGTATTAGTGGCAAAAGTAAAATATATTTTCTGCTTGGCGGTGCAGTTATCTGTTTTAAAGCCCTTTTTTCCATGTAGTAGTGGAAAAAGGAAAAACATATTTACGCTCTGCGGTGCAGTTGTCTGTTTTAGAGCCCTTTTTTGCGTGTATTAGTGGAAAAAGAAAAAAATATTCGCCGCTCAGCGGTGCAGTTATTTGTTCAAAAGCCCCTTTTTCCGTGTATTAGTGGAAAAAGAAAAAATATCTTTGCCGTTCAGCAGTGCAGTGATATATTCGGAAGCCCTGTTTTCAGTGTATTTGTGGCTAAATAAAAATATATTCGCCGCCCAGCGTTGTACTTCTCTGTTGAAAAGCCTGTTGTGTAAAAGTAGAACAAAATTTGGGCCTAATTGACGTTCTGCGGTGCAGTAATATATTCTGAAGCCCATTGACATATTGTGACGCCCAGTTTGCCGTGTATTAGTGGCGAAATAAAAATATATTCGCTGTCCAGCGTTGCATATATCTGTTATAAATCCTGTTGTGTAAAAGTAGAACAAAATTTGGGTATAATTAACATTCTGTGGTGAATTGATATATTGTGAAGCCCTGTTTTCAGTGTAATACTGGCGAAATAAAAATATATTCTCTGTCCAGTGTTGTACTTCTCTGTAGAAAAGGCTGTTGTGTAAAAGTAGAACAAAATTTGGGCCTAACTGATGTTCTGCAGTGCATTGATATTTTGTGAATACCTGTTTTCAATGTATTACTGGCGAAATAAAAATATATTCGCCGTTCAGCATTGCATATATCTGTTGACAAGCCTGTTGTGCAACCGAAGAACAAAATTTGGGCCTAATTGACGCTCTGCAGTGCTCTGATATATAGTGAAGCCCTGTTTTCAGTGTATTACTGGTGAAATAAAAATATATTCGCCATCCAGCATTGCATATATCTGTTAAAAAGCCTGTTGTGTAAATTTAGGCCTAATTGACGTTCTGCGGAGCATTGATATATTGTGATGTCCTGCTTTCAATGTATTACTGGCTAAATAAAAATATATTTGCTGTCCAGCATTGCATATATCTGTTGAAAAGCCTGTTGTGTAAAATTAGAACAAAATTTGGGCCTAATTGACGTTCTGCGGTGCAGAAATCTATTGTGAAGCCCTGTTTTCAGTGTATTAGTGGCGAAATAAAAATATATTTGCCGTCCAGCGTTTCATATATAAGGTTAAAAAGCCTGTTGTGTAAATTTAGGCCTAAATGACGTTCTGCAGTGCAGAGATCTATTGTGAAGCCCTGTTTTCAGTGTATTACTGGCAAAAAAAATATATATTCGCCGTCCAGCATTGCATTTATCTGTTAAAAAGCCTGTTGTGTAAATTTGGGCCTAATTGATGCTCTACGGTGCATTGATATATTGTATAGCCCAGTTTACCATGTATTACTGGTGAAATAAAAATATATTTGCCGTCCAGCGTTGCATATATCTGTGGAAATGCGTGTTTTGAAAAAGTAGAACAAAATTTGGGACTAATTGATGTTCCGCGATGCATTGTTATATTGTGAAGCCCTGTTTTCAGTGTATTACTGGTGAAAAAATATTTGCCACTCAGGAGTGCAGTTAATTGTTCTAAAGCCCCTTTTTCTGTGTATTAGTGGAAAAAGAAAAAATATCTTTGCCGTTCAGCAGTGCAGTGATATATTCAGAAGCACTGTTTTCAGTGTATAAATAAAAATATATTCGCCGCCCAGCGTTGTACTTCTCTGTTGAAAAGCCTGTTGTGTAAAAGCAGAACTAAATTTGGGCCTACTAGACGTTCTGCGGTGCAGTGATATATTCTGAAGCCCTGTTTTCAGTGTATCAGTGGCAAAATTAAAATATATTTGCTATCCAGCCTTGCATATATCTGTTGAAAAGCCTGTTGTGTAAAAGTAGAACGAAATTTGTGCCTAATTGATGTTCTGCGGTGCAGTGATATATTGCGAAGCCCTGTTTTCAGTGTATTACTGGCGAAATAAAAATATATTCGCTGTCCAGCATTGTACTTCTCTGTTGAAAAGCCTGTTGTGTAAAAGTAGAAAAAAAATTGGGCCTAATTGACGTTCTGCGGTGCATTGATATATTGTGAAGACCAGTTTGCCATGTATTAGTGGCGAAATAAAAATATATTCGCCGTCCAGCATTGCATATATCAGTTGAAAAGCCTGTTGTGTAAAAGTAGAACAAAATGTGGGCCTAATTGACGTTCTGCGGTGCAGTGATATATTCTGAAGCCCATTGACATATTGTGACGCCCAGTTTGCCGTGTATTAGTGGCGAAATAAAAATATATTCGCTGTCCAGCATTGCATATATCTGTTATAAATCCTGTTGTGTAAAAGTAGAACAAAATTTGGGTATAATTAACATTCTGTGGTGAATTGATATATTGTGAAGCCCTGTTTTAAGTGTAATACTGGCGAAATAAAAATATATTCTCTGTCCAGTGTTGTACTTCTCTGTAGAAAAGGCTGTTGTGTAAAAGTAGAACAAAATTTGGGCCTAACTGATGTTCTGCAGTGCATTGATATTTTGTGAATACCTGTTTTCAATGTATTACTGGCGAAATAAAAATATATTCGCCGTTCAGCATTGCATATATCTGTTGACAAGCCTGTTGTGCAACCGAAGAACAAAATTTGGGCCTAATTGACGCTCTGCAGTGCTCTGATATATAGTGAAGCCCTGTTTTCAGTGTATTACTGGTGAAATAAAAATATATTCGCCATCCAGCATTGCATATATCTGTTAAAAAGCCTGTTGTGTAAATTTAGGCCTAATTGACGTTCTGCGGAGCATTGATATATTGTGATGTCCTGTTTTTCAATGTATTACTGGCTAAATAAAAATATATTTGCTGTCCAGCATTGCATATATCTGTTGAAAAGCCTGTTGTGTAAAATTAGAACAAAATTTGGGCCTAATTGACGTTCTGCGGTGCAGAAATCTATTGTGAAGCCCTGTTTTCAGTGTATTACTGGCGAAATAAAAATATATTTGCCGTCCAGCGTTTCATATATAAGGTTAAATAGCCTGTTGTGTAAATTTAGGCCTAAATGACGTTCTGCAGTGCAGAGATCTATTGTGAAGCCCTGTTTTCAGTGTATTACTGGCGAAATAAAAATATATTCGCCGTCCAGCATTGCATTTATCTGTTAAAAAGCCTGTTGTGTAAATTTGGGCCTAATTGATGCTCTACGGTGCATTGATATATTGTAAAGCCCAGTTTACCATGTATTACTGGCAAAATAAAAATATATTTGCTGTCAAGCGTTGCATATATCTGTGGAAAAGCCTGTTTTGAAAAAGTAGAACAAAATTTGGGACTAATTGATGTTCCGCGGTGCATTTTCATATTGTGAAGCCCTCTTTTCAGTGTCTTACTGGTGAAATTAAAATATATTCGCCGTCCAGCGTTGCGTATATCTGTTGAAAAGTCGGTAGTGTAAAAGTAGAACAAAATGTGGGTCTAATTGACGTTCTCCAGTGCATTGATATATTGTGAAGCCCTGTTTTCAGACCATTAGAAAACGTGGTGTGGTGTTTAACAAGCAGGATATGCTCAACCCATATGCAGTTGTGCATGTATATAGGGGAGCACATCCTGCACTTGTAGTCCATTGCTAAGGGCAATCAACAGCAAAAAATGCATATAATGGAAGATGCCAGCAACGGACTACAAGTACCACAATAACCATCCTACATACAATAACGATAATGTGGATGTGGAGAACAATCAAAAACATAACCATAGCAAAGGCAGGCGCCCTCTGCTTAAGACATGTCCTCCTAGTAGGATGTGTCGAACTAACCTCTCAATTTTAACATCAGTGTGAGGGTTTAGTATTGCTGCAGAGTGCACCTGCCTTTGCTATGGTTATGTTTTTGATTGTTCTCCACATCCACATTATCGTTATTGTTTGTAGGATGGTTATTGTGGTACTTGTGGTCCGTTGCTGGCATCTTCCATTGTATTCATTTTTTGCTGTTGATTGCCCTTAGCAACTGACTACAAGTGCAGGATGTTCTCCCCTATATACATGCACAACTGCATATGGGTTGAGCATATCCTGCTTGTTAAACACCACACCACGTTTTCCAATGGTTTGTATAATATGTTTGGAGGTGTATAAACTCCAATTTAAATGTGCCTGCTTTTCATCTACAGGTTACATTCAGGTGCACCTGGGAGGCTCTGGGCCATATCAGCCAGTCTCGGTTGGGGCTCACAGGCACCTCCCACCTCCCATTGCAAGCATGGTTACATGCTGGAGGTCACTGGTGAGCTGTTTGTGAGTCAGGCCTTATGCTCCCGTAATGCCCAACGTCCCCTGGTATCACCCATACGGCACAGGTAGGTTGAGTGGTAGGGTCTCAGGCTACTTGAGAGACCTTGGCGTGGTGTCCGAGCTTAAGACATGTCCTCCTAGTAGGATGTGTCGAACTAACCTCTCAATTTTAACATCAGTGTGAGGGTTTAGTATTGCCGCAGAGTGCACCTGCCTTTGCTATGGTTATGGCCCTGTTTTCAGTGCATTACTGGCAAAATAAAAATATATTCGCCATTCAGCGTTGTACTTCTCTGATGAAAGGCCTGTTGTGTAAAAGTAGAACAAAATTTGGGCCTAATTGACATTCTGCGGTGCATTGATATATTATGAAGCCCTGTTTGCCGTGTATTACTGGCAAAATAAAAATATATTTGCTGTCAAGCGTTGCATATATCTGTTGAAAAGCCTGTTGTGTAAAAACAGAACAAAATTTGGGCCTAAAGGTACTTTCACATTAGCGCGAGGGAAGTTCGTCAGGCTGTTCCGGCGGGTGAACAGACTGTCGTATCCATCCTGCCGCTAGTTCACGTGTGCCCCCGGACTGCCACCCCGTCGCTATTGACTATAATGGTGGCTGAGTTCCGGCGGCAGCACACGTATAGAGGCCGCCGGACTAAAAGTATGACATGCAGTACTTTTAGTCCGGCTGCCTCTCGCCGTGCGCTGCCGTGCTGCCACTGGAACTCCGCCCCATTATAGTCAATGGGGACGGAGCGGAAGTTCGGAGGCACATGTGAACTAGCGGCAGGACAGATCCAACAGGCTGTTCCCCCGACTGAACATCCTTACGGACTCCCCTGCCACTAGTGTGAAAACAGCCTAATTGACGTTCTGCGGTGCATTTATGTATTGTAAATTTATGTATTACTGGCAAAATAAAAATATATTCAACATCCAGGGTTTTAATTCTCTGTTGAAAATCCTGTTGTGTAAAAGTAGAAAAAATTTTGGGCCTAATTGACGTTCTGCAGTGCATTGACATATTGTGATTTCTGTGTATTAGTGGAAAAAGAAAAAATATCTTTGCCGTTCAGCAGTGCAGTGATATATTCAGAAGCACTGTTTTCAGTGTATAAATAAAAATATATTCGCCGCCCAGCGTTGTACTTCTCTGTTGAAAAGCCTGTTGTGTAAAAGTAGAACTAAATTTGGGCCTACTTGACGTTCTGCGATGCAGTGATATATTCTGAAGCCCTGTTTTCAGTGTATCAGTGGCAAAATTAAAATATATTTGCTATCCAGCCTTGCATATATCTGTTGAAAAGCCTGTTGTGTAAAAGTAGAACAAAATTTGTGCCTAATTGATGTTCTGCGGTGCAGTGATATATTGCGAAGCCCTGTTTTCAGTGTATTACTGGCGAAATAAAAATATATTCGCTGTCCAGCATTGTACTTCTCTGTTGAAAAGCCTGTTGTGTAAAAGTAGAAAAAAATTTGGGCCTAATTGACGTTCTGCAGTGCATTGACATATTGTGATGACCAGTTTGCCGTCCACGGTTGTAATTCTCTGTTGAAAAGCCTTTTGTGTAAAAGTAGTGCAGTTGTGCAGTGCATTGATATATTGTGAAGCCCTGTTTTCAGTATATTACTGGCGAAATAAAAATATTCGCCATCCATCGTTGTATATATTTGTTGAAAAACCTGTTGTATAAAAGTAAAACAAAATTTGGTCTTCATTGACGTTCTGCGATGCATTGATATATTGTGAAGCCCTGTTTTCAGTGTATTACTAGTGAAATAAAAATATATTCGCCGTCCAGCGTTGTACATCTCTTTTAAAAAGCCTGTTGTGTAAAAGTAGAACAAAATATCTGCCTAATTGACGTTCTGCTGTGCATTGATATATTGGGAAGCCCAGTTTGCCGTGCATTAGTGGCGAAATAAAAAATATTTTATCCTACATTGGATTATTTGATCTAACAGTATGTCAGACAGAGAAGTGCCAGACCCTACACAGGGGAGTGGCAGAGGTTTAAATGTTTCTGATGCAGGCAGAGGTTGCAGCAGAGTAATGGGGCATGGCAGCAGGGGTTGCAGCGAGAGGCCTGAGCTCCCGGTGTCTTCTAGTGGTCATGTCTTGACCTCTGTCATCCACTTCATCCCAAGTGACATCAGACACCCCTAGCCAAAAGTGGGTGGGTTCTCTGACACGACGCTTAGTTGGCATGGCCCGGAAGTAGGCCCTGTTCCATCACCTGTCCTAAACCTGCCTCTGTCCTTTTCTGTTTCCTCAGCCAGAGAAGTATTATATGCTGTGGGCTCGGCTCCACTTATCTAGCGAAGACGAGCTACTAGAGGACAGTCAGCAGCTACTTCCACTAGGCGGGCAAGTACTGATGAGGAGAGTGGTGAGGGAACTGGTGTTGAGAGTGGTCAGGCTCCTGACCCAGAGGAGGACATCAGTAACGTGCAGACAGTACGATGATGTAGCTGATTGCACTTGGAAGCTGGGTGACGAAAGGGCTTTATCATCATCGGGAGAAGAGGGTGGCAGCTTGCCCATGAGCCAGAGGCGGAGGCAGCAAGTCACTAGCGTGGCCAGGAGTAAGCAGGGTTGCAGCAGTGGGAGGTCGGGAGTGAAACATGCCCGAGGTAAACCACCTGCTTCGCAGGAACCTTCCTGCCTGGGAAGTAGCGGTGCACGGGTTCAAGGAGGCAGCGGCAGTAGTAGTCAGTCAGTGTGGAGTGTTGGGGGTAAAATAACCTACTCGGTGGTGTGGCAGTTTTTTTGTTAAGCTGCCGGAGGAGGTGAACATGGCCATATGTAGAATATGTGGGCAGAAGGTGAAGTGTGGCCAGGGTGCAAATATTGGCACCACGGCTCTGCGTCAACATATGCAGCATCTCCATAAAGTGGCCTGGGACAACCGTGGCTCAGATGTGGTGGTCCAGCCTGCCGCAGCAACCACTGCATCATCCAGTGGCATGCACCCTGTTTCAGGCAGTCAAGGCACCACCACCTCAGGTGAAGGTAGCTGTCTGTCCTTCCCATCACCTGCTGGTCCTGATGCTCCTGCTCCTGCTCCTCCTCCTCCTACTCCTCGTCAGTCATTTCGTCAGCAATCGATCAACGAAGAGATAGCCAAGAGACAACAGTATGCGTGCACGCATCCAACGGTGCAGAAGCTTAATGTGCTCCGTCCAAGTTGCTGGTGCTGCAGTCCCTCCCTTTCCAAGTGGTGGACTCTGCACCTTTGAGAGAACTGATGGCTTGTGCCGAGCCGAGGTGGAAAGTCCCAAGCCGTCATTTCTTTGCCAAAAAGGCAGTAATAGCCTTGCACACACATGTAGAACAGAAGGTGGGCCAGTCCTTGAGCCTGTAGGTGTCTTCCAAAGTGCACGGCAGCACCGATGTGTGGAGCTTTATCTACGGGCAGGGACAATACTTGTCTTTTACGGCCCACTGGGTAAATGTTGTTGCTGCACAGCCACACCAGCAACTTGGCCAGATGACACCGCTTCCGTCTCCACGTTGCCAAGCTGTTGGGCCTGCGACAATGTCTGGGGACCTCTCTCCTCTGTCTGGGTGCCAGGGTAATTTCATATAATCACCTGTTGCTTTGGTGGGTGACATTATCCTCTTTATACTGTCAAAAGACCTCTACATTGTCTGGTTGTCAGAGGCTTATATTTTGTTTCATCGCCTGCTGTATGGGTGGGAGACATTAACCTCATTTTACTGTCAAATGACCGCCCCCTTTTCTGGTTGTCAGGGGCTTATATTTCGTTTCATCGCTTGCTGCATTGGTGGGAGACATTAAACTCTTTTAACCTTCAAATGACCGCCCCCTTGTCTGGTTAAACAAAACAATAGCTGATGTCAGGGAGACCAGACACAAAAACACCGCAGAGCCTCAGTTAAGAGTCTCAACACAGAAAACCAAATCCCTTGTCTGGTTGTCAGGGGCTTATATTTCGTTTCATTCGTTATATGATGAATATTCTACCACATATTCGCAAAATATCGCAAATTCGAATATTGTGCCTGTCACTCATCACTAGTTCTGTTTACATCTATATGGAATCAGCTGCTTACAGTGTAAAAGGGGTGTGCTTCTTCTTGATGCTAACATCGACCTGTGAGTTATTTGATCAGTTTTGGCCCAGTGACTGCCCAAATCAGTGAAGTGTGCAGTGATTCTAAGTGTGACGCCTGTCATCTGCATGTCATACGGACTCACAGTATTATTTAATTACCAAAGCAGACTCCCTATGTGTGTTACTGCAAGGCACAGTGTTCTACACCACTGTAAAGACTCTCAGCTGCCAGGAAACAGCCATTTTTAACGTATATTCGCTGAAAATATTTTCGAATCTAACCAATTTTTTCCCAAAAAATACGGTGGACCAGCGAATTGAATTTTTGAAAAATTCGCTCATCTCTAATTGTTATTATTCACTGTAAAAGTTTATTATTTGTGTAATTTATATGTAATATAACATGCCTTTTGAGTCATTACTGTATGGAAGCTGCATTACCTTGCTTTCTGATTCAACGTGTTAATGTCCTCACTGGAGGTAATCAAAATAGTGGCAGCTCCATCAATATTATTAATGTGTCACTCAGGCAACAAAGGAATGTAATAAGATTACAAGGCATTTTCTTTTACGTACAGACATTTAAAGACTGAAGATGCTTTCTTCTCAGAGTCTGGAACAATGCCTAACCCAATGCCCACATAGAAAGCTGAATGTACCAGAACACAATGTATGCCCTCCACATTGTCTGAGATAAACCAAGGGTGAGCTAGCTGCCGCTCAAGCATTCACTGGCATTTGCAGAATCGTACATCTTTTTAAAGGGCCCTGTCATCATCAGACTGATTAATTGCACTAATCATGTAAAAATATTTTTTTCCCCTCAGATTCTCTACCCATTGTATAGCAACTAGCTGAGAACGCTAATTATTAGAGTTGCAGCATTTTATAATTTGGCTGATTGTCGGATTTAAAATTACCAGTAACTGACAGAAACTACAATTAGCCAGTGAATCAAATATATACAATTTGCCAGTTTCAGAATAATTTCTGCGGGAATATATGTTATGGTTTAATATATGTTATGGTTTATTGGTTGTGCATTTAATAAGAAATGGTGGTTAACTGTTACAAATCCTAATATTACTGTTAGAGATGAGCGAATTTCCTCTTATGAAATTCGTTCACACTTCGTTTGGTGGTAAAAAGTTAATTACGTTATGGATTCCATTACCACGGACGATAATGCAATTCTATGACGGAATTCAAAACTGAATGCCTTTAGAGGTATTCCGTTATCCATTCCATCATAATAGAAGTCTATAACCTGCATAACGGATCCGTCCCATTTCCTTTATGCAGGAGAGGACTCCTCTGCATAACGGAAACAGGACGGATCTGTTTTGCAGCCCATAGAATTCAATTATGACAAATTGAATAACGGAATGCCTCTAAAGGCATTCCATTATGCATTCCATCATAGAATTGCGTTATGGTCCATTGTAACAGAATCCATAACGCAATTCACCTTTTACCACCAAACGAAGTGTGAACGAATTTCAAAATATGAAATTCGCTCATTTCTAATTACTGCAGTTGTACTATAATACAGTAATACTACAAAAACAGCACTGTATGGCCAGATGTATGCACCTGTATGTAGAGGCACAACCTGGACTTTTGGACCCCAATGATAAATGTTTTACAGGGCCCGCAGTCCAAATGTGCCCTTTATAATACATGCTTCAGGGATCGGGTTCTCAATTTCTGACCCCTAGGTGGTATATGCCATGTCTTTATTGGGTATTCAATTGGGTGCTCTTAATTGGGCAGTACAGTATACAAGCATAGCATTAAGGGTACTATGATGACATTTAATTGAGTAACGTATACAGGATTTGTTTGCTATAGAATAAACAAAAAAAGGCACACCATAGGGAAAAAAGAAATATAAGATACCCCAATTGGAGGATGACCCTCTCAGCACTTGTATATACACCTTGAGTGTAATATACCCTTTTACGGACAGAAATACACTATGAGATGCACAATAGTGCGTGCAGATTTACAGGATTATGCTTTCAGCAATTGTAATGTAACACTTTTTGTAATATACCCTTTTACGGAAAGAAATATACTTGGAGATGCACACTGAGTGTAATATACCCTTTTACGGACAGATTAACACTTGGCCTGCAACAGCTGCAACACCACATTCAGGGTATTGCTATATTGGCAAGTGAATTTCACCCCAGAACAAAATCTATCCTTTGACGGATACTATTAAACTTGTCCAGTAACAATTGGAACACCAGATTTACGGTATTGCTATTTTGGCAATTGAATTTCACCCCAGAACAAAATATATCCTTTGCTGGACACTATAAAACTTGTCCAGTCACAGCTGGAACACCAGATTTACTGTATTTCTTTTTTTGCAACTGTATTTCACCACAAAAAATAATATATCCTTTGACGGACACTAGGGAAATTGTCCAGTCACAGCTGGAACACCAGATTCAGGGTATTGCAATTTTGGCAATTGAATTTCACCCCAGAACAAAATCTATCCTTTGACAGATACTATTAAACTTTTCCAGTCACAGCTGAAACACCATATTCAGGGTATTGCTATTTTGGCAATTAAATTTCACCCCAGAAAAAAATATACCCTTTTACGGACAGATTTAAACTAGGCCTTCAACAGATGGAACACCAGATTCAGGGTATTGCTATTTTGGCAATTACATTTCACCCCAGAGAAAAATATACCCTTTTAAGGACAGATTTAAACTAGGCCTGCATCTGGAACACCAGATTTACTGTATTTCTATTTTTGCAACTGTATTTCACCCCAGAAAATAATATATCCTTTGACGGACACTAGGGAAATTGTCTAGTCACAGCTGGAACACGAGATTCAGGGTATTGCTATTTTGGCAATTGAATTTCACCCCAGAACAAAATCTGTCCTTTGACGGATACTATTAAACTTGTTCAGTCACAGCTGGAACACCAGATTTAGAGTATTGCCATTTTGGCAATTAAATTTCACCCCAGAAAATAACATATCCTGTGACGGACACTATTAAACTTGGCCAGCCACAGCTGAAACCACTGATTTATGGTATTGCTATTTTGGCAATTGAATTTCACCCCAGAAAAAAATATATCCTTTGCCGGACACTATTAAACTTGTCCAGCCACAGCTGGAACACCAGATTTACTGTATTTATATTTTTGCAACTATATTTCACCCCAGAAAATAATATTTTCTTTGACTGACACCAGGGAAACTGTCCAGTCACAGCTGGAACACCAGATTCAGATTCAGGGTATTGCTATTTTGGCAATTGAGTTTCACCCCAGAACAAAATCTATCCTTTGACAGATACTATTAAACTTTTCCAGTCACAGCTGGAACACCAGATTCAGGGTATTGCTATTTTGGCAATTGAATTTCACCCCAGAAAAAAATATACCCTTTTACGGACAGATTTAAACTAGGCCTTTGACAGATGGAACACCAGATTCAGGGTATTGCTATTTTGGCAATTACATTTCACCCCAGAAAAAATCATACCCTTTTAAGGACAGATTTAAACTAGGCCTGCATCTGGAACACCAGATTTACTGTATTTCTATTTTTGCAACTGTATTTCACCCCAGAAAATAATATATCCTTTGACGGACACTAGGGAAATTGTCCAGTCACAGCTGGAACACCATATTCAGGGTATTGCTATTTTGGCAATTGAATTTCACCCCAGAACAAAATCTGTCCTTTGACGGATATATTTGCTGAATTGGGACCACTTCAACGTGACCATCATACTACACCTCTTATGAATTCCTTCATTCAACAGTTATTAACTTGTTGAGTTACATTTGGCTCAAAATAACATTACATCTACTGGTGCTGCTGCTGATTTGGGGACAACATTTTGAGTCTTTCATACTACACCTCTTATGACTTATTGCTGCTGCTAGTTATTACGACCATTTTGAATTACATTTGGCCCTTATTACATTACATCTACTGTTGCTGCTGCTGAATTGGGGCTACCTCCATGCTGCCCTCATTCTGCACCTCTTATGAATTAATGCTGTCAATGGTTATGACCATGTTGAGTTACATTTGTCCTTTCTAACAGTACATCTACCACTATTGCTTCTTTGGGGACACCATCTTGTGCCACTCATACTACACCTCATATGAATTCCTGCTCTCAATAGTCATGACCCTGTTGAGTTAAATTTGGCAAATATGACATGACATCTACTGCTGCTGCTGCTGATTTGGGGACAACATCTTGTGGCCCTCATAGTACACCACTTATAAATTCTTGCTGCTAATAGTTATGACAGTTTTGTGTTAAAATTTTGCCCTTACTACATTACATCGACTGCTGCTGCTCATGAATTGTGGCTACCTCCATGTTGCAATCATACTACACCTCTTATAAATTACTGCTGCTAATAGTTATTAGCAGGTTCAGTTAACTTTGGCCTTAGAACATTGCTTTTACTGCTACTGCTGCTGAATTGGGGCAATCTACATGTGGCCCTCATACTACCCCTCTTAAGAAGTTCCGATGCAAATAGTTATAACTATGTTGAGTTACATTTTGGCCGTATAACTGTACTAATAATGCTGATGTTGCTGAATTGGGGGTACCTCCATGTTTCCCTAATACTACACCTGTTATTACTTCCTGCTGCTTATATTTTTTAAAATTTGAAATAGTATTTGGCCCTTATTACACTACATCTACAGTATGGCTGCTGCTGCTTTAATGGGGGCAATGAACACATGGTCCTCATAATAATCTTCTAAAGAATTTATGCTGCTGATAATTATGATTATGTTGAGTTATATTTGGGGCTATCAACATTTTAAATGCTGCTGCTACTGCCCGTGCTGTTAATTTGGGGCTATCTACACAAGGTACTCATATTACTCCTCTTAAAAAATCCTGCTGCTGCTGATTACGATCATGTTGAGTATTATCTGGGGCTATCCATATTACAAGTGCTGCTGCTGCTAATTTGGGGCGATCTACACGAGGTCCTCTTACTACTTCTCTTAAGAAATCCTGCTGCTGCTGATTACAATAATGTTGAGTTATATTTGGGCCTATCCACATTACAAATGCTGCTGCCTGTGCTGCTGATTTTGAGCGATCTACATGAGGTCCTCATACTACTCCTCTTAAGAAATCCTGCTGCTGCCGTTTACGATCATGTTGAGTTATATTTGGGCCTAACCACATTACAAATGCTCCTGCTGCTGCTGCCTGTGCTGCTGATTTGGGGCTATCTACACAAGTTCCTTATACTACTACTCTTAAGAAATCCTGCCGCTGCCGATTACGATCATGAGTTATATTCAGGGCCTAATAACTTTACTAATGCTGCAGACTGTGCAGCTGAAATGGGGTGATGAACACGTGGCTCTCATACAACTACTCCTGGGAAATCCTGCTGCTATGGATTAGGCTCATGTTGATTTTTATTAGGGCCTATTGACATTATAAATGCTTTGCCTGCAGCTGCTTGTGCTGCTGAATTTAGGCTTAAAGCACGTGACCCTCATACTGCAACAGTAATCAAATCCTGCTGGTGCTACCCGTTTTGATCTAGTAGAGTTACATTTGGCCCTTTTGACATTACAACAACTGATGCTACTGCTGCGGTTGGCTGTGCAACTGAATTCTGTTAAGCTCCATGGGCCGCCGAATAGACCAATGTAGAAATATTGATGTTGGTGCTGTGGCCTGTCATCATCATGCTGCGGAATCTATGTTAATTTTCACACATCATATTACATGCTTGGTTTTGTTTATCAAATTCATGGTCTTTCCCTATATCTTTAAACTTACAATGTTGATGTGTGACAGCATACTTGCTAGGTCGTGCTATTGTGGTTCTGATCGAAAAATTGCTGTTTCAATACACTTACTTTTGCCTAAATGTTACTAAATCACTAATTAGAGTGAATAAAATATCTGTTACAATTCGACTTTTGGAGACTTAATGCAGGGAAAGACTATTTTTGTTTTTTTAGTTTTTTTTGGTAGTGTAAAGTAAAAGGAACAGATAAACACAAAGACAATCATACGCAAAGACAATAGACAAATAACCCTGAGTCCCAACATAAAAACATAGAAATTTTTTAAATTTTTAAATTTTTTTTTTTTTAATCACCAGGCTTCATACTTTACGGTTCATGTGTGTTGTAATTCTATCCGAGTTAGTAATGTGACATTATGAATCATCATTCAAATTACATATGATCTGCAGCTAATGTCTAAGGAGTTAACAGCATGGATCTTGTTTTCTCCCTTTAACATTTTCTATTATATAATTATGAATTCTAAAAATTTGGTTTTCATGTGTTTTATTCTAGCATGTGTGATGCTATTCTTTTATTGCCAATATTTTGATATTTAACTATGTTTACAGAAAAAATGTAATATTGTCATTCGTACTTCGGCTTCAATCACAAAATCCCTTTCTTAATTTATTTTTTTATTTTATTTTTAAAAAAGTGTGGTTTGGGGCATGCCTGTAGTGGTACATGCCCTAGCAAGGTGTGTACTGCATATGGGCTTCCCTTTTTCAAACAGTCTGGTGCAGTTAACACTGTGCAGGACTGATTGATGAACCTACTTAATTTTATTTTGGTTTATTTTATTTATTTATATTTAGTTTAAATACGGATTTAGGTTCGAACACGGTGTCGTCAGTTGTCCTTGGAGGGATGGCTGACTTCCGTGTTGACCTCTCACAATGTTTGGCTGTAACTGGCATTATACTCATACGTGTGGAAATCCGGTTTTGTGAATGGAGCCATATTATAACCTGTAAATATGCCTAGATACTTTTTATAGTTTTTTTTTTAATTATTGGCGATAATGTAATGAGAATTTGCACATGCATGAAATATTTAACCAATCTATGTAACAAGTTGAACCTAAAATTTTGACTGTAGCATGTTCTCGAGGACATGTGACCAAATAGAGAATTCATATACGCAGAGTAATGTCTTTCCATATTTCTGGTTAAAAAGCAGAAGCAATTTAACTTGATTCTATGTCAAAAAATTATTATTATATTTAGGATCCATGCAGGTTTTTTCCTTACCTCTATCAGTATAATTTTTGTACATACACTGTAATTAATTTTCCAGATTTTTTTTTGAGTTATAAAAATGTTTTATTGTTGGTTTTGTTTTTTAATAATAAATGTTTCAATGTTTCACCATTTATTTAAGTAAAGATAGTTTTACGGTGGTTTGTAGACTAGTACACTTCATTATTATAGTGTATTTTGGGATTTGGGTGTTATTAGTCTGTTTAACTTTTTTTTTTTATGGTGTAGGGTTTTAAATGTACTGTCGGGACAAATGTGTAACCCAAAACTTATCAATGCTGTATAACGTTTTTTTTTTTTTTGTTTTATGTTTACTAAATAAAAACATGAGATAAATGTGAATAACTATAAATACTTTATAAATAAAGTAATAAAAATATTATAAACTGTTTAACACAAAAAAAATCCCTTTAATGTAGGGATTTTAGTTTGTCATGGATGTTTAGAAGCACCTCCACGTTCTGATTTTTCTCTTCTAATTGGCACAGGCGGTGTGCAAACTGGAGCTTCAACTCATGGAGTTTTCGACATGGTGCTCCCTAAGCTCCTGGATATTACGCCTTTGCTCTTGCTGTATCAGCAAAAAAAAAAAAAATCTTTAATTCTTTCAATACTGTAAAGAAAAAAAAATATGATTATTTTTTCCTTAATAAGATCTTTTTTTTGGCATTATTGTATACATAAATAAAATTAAGGCGATTGTGGGAGAAACATTGACTAGTCTAAAAGCACCTCTTCTGAGATGGGGTCGTCAGAAAATCGTTTGGTAGAAGGTATAATCTCCCTTTGTGGTCTGAATAGTGTTTGGAGTACAGTTTATAATTATCCTGGGCTATGACTGCTGTAACTGAAATTTTAAAAATGTATAATTAATGATGGGGCTCGTGTTATTTTTGTTCATGTAGATAGCGACATAAACAACAATAGAAAATAATTAATCTAGAACATCACATTATGTTACATTTACAATTATTTCAGAACAAACAACTACCTGTATAGTAAGCGTTTAGATGTCAAAATTATTCAATCGTATTAAGGATCAGGAACACCACCCAATCTTAATGGTAACCGTCAACGATGCTGACAGTCGATTCGGATATAGAAGTCAATACTATATAGTGCACAAGAACTGTATTGCTACGGTGGCCTAGTGCGATAGGTTGGGTGGCTGGTTGTCACATTTGTGTTGCTATTTTGATTTGATGTTAAACTTGTCAATTAATTATACCTTGATAGTTCGTATTGTTTTAGGCTGTTTTGATTTACTGTTTTACCTATTAATTTGTTATATCGTGAAAGTTCTTTTTTTTTATTTTTTAGCTGTTTTGAACTAATGTTGCAATTGTTAGATTGTTAGACCTTGTACACGTTTAAATACATTGTAATATTACATATTTGCAAGCATAAAAGTACTAGGATTAATGTTAGATCAATAACTTACTGTTATCAGGATTTCTTCCTCAGCTGCGCTGAAGTTTCCTCCAACCATGTTTTTTTTGGCTGGATTCCAATCCACACAAGCAAAAAAACTCGTTCTTTCTGCCTTCTAGCAGAAGCCACACCCATAAGTGCACACGCACATACGAATATATGTTCTCATAATGCCGAATAACTAATACAATCGGTGCGAACGCGAAAAAAACTTTTTTAAATAATACCAATCTATGAAAATAAAGCAAATATACGAATATTACGAATTCTCGAATATTTGACCAATATACCGCAAATTATTTGTCAAATATCGCGAATACGAATATGGGTCCTCCCGCTCATTACTAGTCAGCTCACCTGCAGGGCCTCGCAATGAATGATTTCTAGGGTCAGCTCAACTGCAGGCCCTTATATATAATGTTTTAGAGGGTAATCTCATCTGCAGGCCCTCACATATAATGTTTTAGAGGGTCAGCCCACCTGCAGGCCCTCACATATAATGTTTTAGAGGGTCAGCTCACCTGCAGGCCCTCACATATAATGTTTTAGAGGATCACCTCACCTGCAGGCCCTCACATATAATGTTTTAGAGGGTCAGCTCACCTGCAGGCCCTGGAAAATTATGTTTGTTAGGGTCAGCTCACCTGCAGGCCCTCACAAATAATGTTTTACAGGGTCAGCTGACTGGAAGGCCCTTCTACATAATATTTTTGAGGGTTAGCGCACCTGGAAGCCCTCAGCTACATTCTTTTACTCAGTTTCATCGCGCCCAGGGCCACGGCCTCTGCGTGCATTATCAGCATCATGGCCATTTCTATGGCCCTTACTGATCGCCTTCTTAATATTAAATGTTATATATGCTTAAAAGTATGTCACATTAACAGTAGCGTAGAATTTGTAAGTGTATGCACCAATAAATTAAAAATAAATTAAAAAAGGTATGGGATGCGCACACATTACACAGGAGATATAGCCCTGATAATGTCACAGACTAGCGTACACCGTCTACAGATAAAGAACAGTATATGTCAGTGATATGTATTAAACACACACACAGTAGATGTGGCACCAATTATTTAAATTTGTGCTACAGACACTGTTTTCTGATGTAGTACAGAAAGACACACAGTATGGACACTACATTAGGCCCAGATTATTTAAATTTGCGCTACAGACACTGTTTTTGGATGCAGGACAGTATCACAGAAACCCACAGAATATGGACACTATAATAGGCCCAGATTATTGAAATTTGCAATACAGAAACTGTTTTCGGATGTAGTACAGTATTGGTTTCAGAGCACCACAGAGTATGGACACTATATTAGGCCCAGATTATTGGAATTTGTAATACAGACACTGTTTGCAGATGTAGTACAGCATTGGTTACAGAACACCACAGATTATGGACACTATATTAGGCCCAGATTATTTAAATTTACGCTAAAGAAACTGTTTTTGGATGGAGTACTGTATATGTCACAGATGTGTATTAAACCTCGCACTATAGACAATAAATGTGATGCTGATTATTTGAATTTACGCATCTGCGGATGATGTACAGTATATGTCACTAATAGGTATTGAAGAAAAATATCTTGCTGCTGTCAAACACACACACAGTAGTCCTTAAAAGGACTATGGGGTCTTTGAAAAGCTTTTGGTAGTAAAAACAGCTAATTTCTTTGTCCCTTCCTCAGCACAGATGTCCATAAAACTGATCAATTTAGCGCAGGTAAAAATATATTGCTGCTCTCAAACACACACACTTAAAAGGACTTTTGGGTCTTTAAAAAGCTTTCTTTGAATATGAACTGTGAATTTCGCTCCCTAAACTGTCTTTTCCTTCCTACGCTCTGCTCTCCCTGACTATGACTGATCCGAGCACGTGTCATTGGGTGCTACATAGCCAATCACTGTAATGCCAGTAGCTAACATGGCTACGACATTACAGTGAACGGCATTACTTACCTGCACGTTTATTGGCACGTTTATTGGCCTGTATCCACTCACCATAAAGGGGTCTTCAATCGGTTGGTATCGCTTCAATTATAAAGCGAGCCAGTCTTATCATGAAACCTCTATATTGACTGTGGCCACCCTAAGGACATGATCAACATATGGTTGACCATTAGTCCCCTGTGCTTATAATTGAAGCGATATCAGCCGATTTAAGAGCCTTTTATGGTAAGTGGATATAGGCCACCCTATCCCCTTATAGTATTCCCCCCTTAAAGTATTCCCCCCCTTTTTGGCTGCTGATTTTGTTTTTTTCTATGTGCTGCAAACGTGAGCAATTCTATTATCTTCTGGAGTCGCTCCCTTTACACAGCAATAAGATACATCATAAGCGCCGGCCCATTCGATTAAACGATGGAGATGGAGAGGGTCCTGGGATTCTTGGCAACGCTCCCCTCCATAGCAACTACGGACGTCACTGGACGCTGATTTTCTCATTGGCGTTCATGTGATCCTTGTTTCTCGCGCGCTAGAGTCCGGCGCATGCACGATTGGATGTAGAGTTCGCTGGGCACAGGCGTGTGCTCTGGGGCACAAGCGAGCACAGCACAGGACCTCTCATGGAGCTCTACTACCTGTAAGTTTCGATATGATTTATATCCTGGTTCACATCTGATGAACTATGTATAATATTCTTCTATGTTGACATGGTTAAGCAACACCCACTTTCTTTTTGGGGAGAGGTGATAGACACACCCACAACACCCTATTTAAGGCACACTATGTATTGTAATTTTCACTGCTTGAAAAAGACCCATTTGGGTCGAAACGCCGCTGTTACTATGCTGCGGATGTATACCAAATTAATCAGATTATATTCAACGGATGAGTGGGGGAATTTCCAAATGTGCGGAGAGGAGACTCGAGCATTGCGCTCGAGCACATGTGGTATTTGGACGAGAACTGCCATATGCAGAGCATAGCGATACTCGAGCCGAACCGGTATTCGGCCCAGCATGCTCACCCATCACTAACTATGATCATTAAAAATTAAAATAATTCTTATTCTGTCTCTCCATGTACTTGCAGGCAGACTTGATGATGTTGAGATTAGGGCCATGATCTACTGTAATTGTGCTTCCTTTATACAAAGAACAAAGTAAGAGCAGCACCTCCAAACAATATGAAATAAATGTAACACTACATATAGCAGCACAGTGTTTTATACACCAAAACATATGCAAACTAGAGATCAGTGAACATTTTAAGATTTGGATAATTTCAGATTAGAGTTACTTAAAAAAAAAAAATAATAGTTATACATTGATTCAACCTGAACCAAAATTAGAGAGAAAGCAAGAGAGAAAAAGAGCCTGGCATGCTAGTCCGGGTTTCTTAGCAATATATGTACACTAGCTGATGACCCGGTGTTGCTTGGGTATTTATTTATTGCAATTTTATATGAATTAACAGTGACTTTCACAATGGCCACCCCTTTAAAGGTGAGCGCCTCTTTAACAGTGACTGTCACAGTGGCCGCGTCTTTAACAATGGCTTTCACAGTGGCCGCCCCTTTAACAGTGACTTTGGCCACCCCTTTAACAGTGACTTTCACAGTGGCCACATCTTTAACAGTGACTTTCACAGTGGCCGCCCCTTTAACAGTGACCGCCCCTTTAACAGTGACCTCTCCTTTAACAGTGACTTTCAAAGTGGCCTCCCCTTTAACAGTGACTTTGGCCGCCCCTTTAACAGTGAATTTGGCCGCCCCTTTAACAGTGACTTTCACAGTGGCAATCCCTTTACCAGTGACCGCCCCTTTAACAGTGACCGCCCCTTTAACGGTGACTTTCACAGTGGCCGCCCCTTTAACGGTGACTTCCCCTTTAACAGTGATTTCCACGGTGACTACCCCTTTGACAGTGACCGCCCCGTTAACAGTGACTTTCACGGTGACTGCCCCTTTAACAGTGACTTTCACTGTGGCCGCCCCTTTAAAACTGACCACCCCTTTAACAGTGGCCTCCCCTTTAACAGTGAACTCCACAGCGCTCCTCCGTTTAATAGTGGCCCTTGCCACCCATGCATGTAGCAGTGCGAACTGGTCAAAGCTGTGATCAGTTGTTATGGAAACCTGGTGTAGGACCTGAGAGCTTCTATTGGCTGATAAGGGACATGTGCCCGTGGGTATGGCAGACGAATGGTGTTCACACCATGCGTTTTTAAAAAAAAACAGCAAGCTGGATGAATTGCATAGAATTGCAAAACGCGTCCCTTTGTCCTGATGAACTGATGAACTAACTATAGCCAAGGGATTTTATTGTGGTTTCAAAGCGCACTTGCACTTTGTTGTAATATGTGATTGCTTATATAGATTTTTATGTGAGGGTGCACTTTGCTGGCACAAAGCACTTCATACAAAGACATCTATGGGGATATGTACCAAAAACACAATATGAGAAGATGTTTAGAATATTTGAATCGACTGAATTTTTTTTACAACACTTGACTTTGTATCATCTGTTATTAATTGTAATCACTTGATTAAATAATTATGTACAGATGTAATGAAAAGCTGGATATGTATATAGACACCAGAATGATTTTGGTCTGTGCACTTGACTTGAGAAGGATCCCAGAAGGGGATTGAAACGTTGCTTATTTTGTGTCACATGTGTGAATAAAGACACAGTTTTTTTTTTTCACAAGAAGAGTGCTGCGTTGATTTTTCATGGATATACATGCCTGATGTCAAGGGCGAGACGCGTGCACCTGATAAACCATAAAAGAGAGTGCTGCCGTAATTATTATATTGGATATCGACTTAACCCCTTAAGGACCCGGCTCATTTTCACCTTAGGACCAGGCCATTTTTTGCAAATCTGACCAGTGTCCCTTTATGTGGTGGTGATAACTTTAAAACGCTTTTTCTTATCCAGGCCATTCTGAGATTGTTTTTTCGTCACATATTGTACTGGTAAAATTAAGTCTAAAAATTTCCATTTTATTTATAAAAAAATATCAAATTTACCAAAAATTTTGAAAAATTAGCAATTTTCCAAGTTTCAATTTCTTTACTTCTATAATACATAGTAATACCGCCCAAAAAGTTATTGATTTACATTCCCCATATGTCTACTTCATGTATCGATCATTTTGGAAATGCCATTTTATTTTTTGGGGACGTTACAAGGCTTAGAAGTTTAGAAGCAAATCTTGAAATTTTTCAGAAATTTTCAAAAACCCACTTTTTAGGGACCAGTTCAGGTCTGAAGTCACACCCCATTCTAGAAACTACACCCCTCAAGGTATTCAAAACTGATTTTACAAACGTCATTAACCCTTTATGTTTTCCACAAGAGTAAATGGCAAATGGAGATAAAATTTCAGAATTTCGATTTTTTGGAAAATTTTCAGTTTGAATCCATTTTTTCCAGTAACAAAGCAAGGGTTAACAGCCAAACAAAACTCAATTTTTATTGCCCCGATTCTGTAGTTTGCAGAAACACCCCATATGTGGGCGTAAACTGCTGTATGGCCAAACGGCAGGGCACAGAAGGAAGGGAACGCCATATGGTTTTTGGAAGGCGGATTTTGCTGGACTGGATTTTTGACACCATGTCCCATTTGAAGCCCCCCGATGCACCCCTAGAGTAGAATCTCCAAAAAAGTGACTCCATCTAAGAAACTACACCCCTGAAGGTATTCAAAACTGATTTTACAAACTTTGTTAACCCTTTAGGTGTTCCACAAGAGTTATTGGCAAATGGAGAAGAAATTTCGGAATTTCTATTTTTTGTTACCTTGCCTCAAAAAAAGTGTAATATAGAGCAACCAAAAATCATATTTACCTTAAAATAATACAAACAAAACTGCCACCTTATCCCGTACTTTCCAAAATGGGGTCACTTTTTTGGAGTTTCTACTGTAGGGGTGCATCAGGGGGGCTTCAAATGGGACATGGTGTCAAATAACCAGTCCAGCAAAATCTGCCTTCCAAAAACCATATGGCGTTCCCTTCCTTCTACGCCCTGCCGTTTGGCCATACAGCAGTTTACGACCACATGGGGTGTTTTTGAAAACTAGAGAATCGGGGCAATATATATTGAGTTTTGTTTGGCTGTTAACCCTTGCTTTGTTACTGGAAAAATTGATTAAAATGGAAAATTTGCAAAAAAATAGCTATTTTTGTACCGTTTTTATTTTTTGTTATTTACATCGTTGAACTGACAGGTTAGATTGTTTGCTATTTCTATAGAGCAGGTTGCTACAGACGCGGCAATACCAAATATGGCTACTTTTTGGGGGGTTTTGTTTCAGTTTTACATAATACAGCATTTTTGAAAAAAATGATTTTTTAGTGTCTTCCCATTCTGAAAGCCATATATTTTTTTTATTTTTTGGGCGACTGTCTTATGTAGGGGCTCATTTTTTGTGGGATGAGATGGCGGTTTGATTGGAACTATCTTGGGGTGCATATGACATTTTGGTCGCCTGCTATTACACTTTTTGTGATGTAAGGTGACAAAAATGGCTCTTGACACCTTATTTTATTTTATTTTTTTTGTTGTGTTCACCTGAGGGTTTTGGTCATGTGTTATTTTTATATCGGACACGCCGATACCAAATATGTATACTTTATATTTATTTATTTAAGTTTTACACAATATTATCATTTTTTATAACAAAACAAATTATGGTTTAGTGTCTCCATAGTCTGAGAGCCCTATTTTTTTTTTTTTTTGGGGGGGTGAATGTCCTATGTGGGGTATCATTTTTTGCGGGATGAGATGACGGTTTGATTGGCACTATTATTGGGTGCATATAACTTTTTTATCGCTTGCTATTACAGTTTTTGAGATGTGAGGTGACAAAAATGTTTTTTTTTACATTGTTTTTATTTTATTTTTTTAACAGTATTTACCCGAAGGGTTAGATAATGTGATATTTTTATAGAGAAGGTTTTTACGGGCGCGGTGATACATAATATGTATACTTTTTATTTATTTATTTTACTTTAACACAATAATAGCATTTTAGAAAATAAAAATTATGTTTTAGTGTCTCCATAGTCTGAGAGCCATATTTTTTTATTTTTTGGGCGATTGTCCTATATAAGGACTCATTTTTTGCGGGATGAGATGGCGGTTTTATTAGTACTATTTTGGGAGGCATACGCCTTTTTGATCACTTGGTATTACACTTTATGTGATGCAAGGTGACAAAAAATGGCTTTTTTACATAATTTTTTTTTTGTTTTTTTTTACGGTATTTGCGTGAGGGGTTAGGTCACGTGATATTTTTATAGAGGAGATTTTTACGGACGCGGTGATACCTAATATGTGTAGTGTATTAGTTTTTTTTTTATTTGTATTCAGTGATATGTATTTTTCTTATTTTTACTTTTTTTTCACTTTTTTGACATTTTTTTTTACCCAGACCCACTTGGTTCTTGTAGATCCAGTGGATCTGGTGTCTATATAATACAGTAAGTACACTATATAGTGTACTTACTGTATTTTTTTACTTTACAAAGTCTGAATAGGCTTTTGCCTTTAGCAAAAGCCCATTCAGAGTTTCAGTACCATGGCAAGCAGGACGCTTCTGAAAGCGTCCTGCTGCCATGGTAACCATCACCCGCTGCCACAAGAGAGCAGCGGGTGATGGGAAGAGAGGTGAGCTCCCTCCCTCTACTATCCTATCCCGTCGGGGGGGGGGCTGCAAAGGTACGGCAGCCCCCCGATGGGAGAGGGAGGGAGCTCCCTCCATGTTAACACCTTCTATACTGCAGTCCGTAAGGGGTTAAACTGCTGACATCTGCAGCACAGATGTCAGCAGTTTATAGCAGGGGGTCAGCAATGTGCTGACCCCCTGCTATACCCACTAGACACCAGGGAAATCGTTTGAAAGCCTCCCGCGCCGCCCACCCGCAGCACCGCCCGCAATCCCCCCCCCACTTTTGGGGCATGTTTTAGTCTCTGATCCCCGCGGGCATTGTGCCAAGGTGCCTGCTGATTGATTTCAGCAGGCATCTTGTTCCGATCACCGCCACGTGCGCAGCGGTGATCGGATATTCACAGGGCGTACATGTACGCACTTGGTCCTTAAGTACCAGGACGCAAGGGCGTACATGTACGCCCTTCGTCCTTAAGGGGTTAAAAGACGTTGCACCGCATCTTGGAATTGAAGGTTACAAGGTAAAACCTATATGAACATGGAGCACGGCACACATATGTTTTCATACAATGATAATGATGTTGAAAGGATCATGGCAACTGTGGAGTGCGATGCCTCGTTTCTCATTATACCCTCGGTAACAAACCTAAAGAGAGACGATGAGAACATTTTAAAAAAGTGTTTATCTCTTGAATTGCACCTCCTTACATTGTATTCAGACCAAACCAGGTTACACCATTTCTAATCCTAACACTATTTATGATGTTTTCCAGGCTTTCTACCAAAAACTATACTAAACCCTCATCTACCCATAGGAATGTGGAGAACGGCTTGTTAGCATCTCTTCACAACCATCAGATCTTTTCTGAACCGTTGCTCTCGCTTAATAAGGACGTTTCTTCAGAAAAGGTAGAATACACTATTAAAAACATGAAGGTAGGCAAGGCCTCAGGCGCTGACGGTCTGTAAGCCTCTTATATCCCACATATAGTGCATTACTGCAAACATTTGTGACAAGGAAAACTAGCACCCCTCAAATTCCTATTGGCCAAGATCACTGTAATTGCTAAACCGGACAGGGATCCCCTGGTGTCTACCAGTTATAGGCCAATCTTGTTCCTTAATCTAGTCAATAAAATCTTCACAGCCATCCTGGCTCTCTAGTTGAATAGATGTTTACCAGGACTGATACATAAAGACCAGTTTGGGCATTATACATGAATCCAGACGCTTATCTAAAATTGCCAGCGACCCACTTCCAACAAGGCACACGTCAAGGGTGCCCTTTATCACCCAGAGCGCTGTTTGCTCTGGCAATGGATCCTCTAGCTATTAAAATTTAAAATTACCCTGATATTAATGGATTCAAGATAGACATACTAAATATAAGATCAAATTAATTAATGGTAGTAGGACGCACTGGGTTGTTGGTTTATCAACTTGGGTGCTCTCAGTTCAGTAGTTTCACCCCACTACTAAATGGATAGATTTGAAGAGAAATATAAAAAACGGGCACACCTGAGAATACCTAGGTGATCACACGCTAATAATTATAGTAAAATTGAGTGGAAATAAAATATAATGTATCTAAAAACACATGCAGCCGGTATAAACAATAATGTAAAAAAAAAAACTAAACCCCTATATAGCAGTCAAATAGCCTCTATAAATCGTGTGGCTGAACAGGAACCTACTGTATAAAAGATGGCATTGACTAATAAATAATAGTATATTAGATCCTGTTGTTGAAGAAGTTACAATAGTTCCCAGTTCATATATGGAAATATTAAATATAGCAGTATTTGTTTATGTGGCAACAATAGGCAAGTGTGACAGCAGTGCTGACAGTGATAGTAGCGATTAGAGATGAGTGAACACCTGGATGTTCGGGTTCGAGAAGTTCAGCCGAACTTCCCGAAAATGTTCGGGTTCGGGATCCGAACTCGACCCGAACTTTATCCCGAACCCGAACCCATTGAAGTCAATGGGGACCCGAACTTTTAGGCACTAAAACGGCTGTAAAATAGTCCAGGAACGGGCTAGAGGGCTGCCAAAGGCAGCAAAATGTAGGTAAATCCCCTGCAAACAAATGTGGATAGGGAAATGAATTAAAATAAAATAAAATAAATAAAATTTAACCAATATCAATTGGAGACAGGTCCCACTGCAAGGAATCATGCGTCATATCACTCAACACTGGAGAAGGCCACTTTCAGTTATTTAGGCCCCAGCACCCAGACAGAGGAGAGAGGTCCCACAGCAAGGAATCATGCGTCATATCAACCACCACCGGAGAAGGCCACTCTCAGTTACTTCGGCCCAGCACCCAGACAGAGGAGAGAGGTCCCACAGCAAGGAATCATGAGTCATATCAACCACCACCGGAGAAGGCCACTCTCAGTTATTTCAGCCCAGCACCCAGACAGAGGAGAGAGGTCCCACAGCAAAGAATCATGAGTCATATCACCCACCACTGGAGAAGGCCATTTTCACTTATTTAGGCCCCAGCACCCAGTCAGAGGAGAGAGGTCCCACAGCAAGGAATCATGCGTCATATCAACCACCACCGGAGAAGGCCACTCTCAGTTATTTCGGCCCAGCACCCAGACAGAGGAGAGAGGTCCAACAGCAAGGAATCATGCGTCATATCAAACACCACTGGAGAAGGCCACTTTCAGTTATTTAGGCCCAGCACCGAGACAGAGGAGAGAGGGTTCACAGCAAGGAATCATGCGTCATATCTACTACCACCGGAGAAGGCCACTCTCAGTTATTTCGGCCCCACCACCCAGACAGAGGAGAGGTTCATTCAACTCTGGGTTGCACCGCAAGATCATGGTAAAGTTAAAAAAACTGAGGATTCAATAAAGAAGTGCCCCGGAGTACAAGAATACATGGTTGAGGGGGAGGCAGTTATGAATGTCTATTCTGCACAAGGGAGGGACAGGTCCTGTGTGATCCATGCCTGGTTCATTTTTATTAACGTCAGCTTGTCCACGTTGGCTGTGGACAGGCGGCTGCGTTTGTCAGTAATGACGCCCTCTGCCATGCTGAATACACATTCAGACAAAACGCTGGCCGCCGGGCAGGCCAGCACCTCCAAGGCATAAAATGCTAACTCTGGCCACGTGGACAATTTGGAGACCCAGAAGTTGAATGGGGCCGAACCATCAGTCAGTACGTGGAGGGGTGTGCAGACGTACTGTTCAACCATGTTAGTGAAATGCTGCCTCCTGCTAACACGTTCCGTATCAGGTGGTGGTGCAGTTAGCTGTGGCGTGGAGACAAAACTTTTCCACATTTCTGCCATGCTAACCCTGCCCTCAGAGGAGCTGGCCGTGACACAGCTGCGTTGGCAACCTCTTGCTCCTCCTCTGCCTTCGCCTTGGGCTTCCACCTGTTCCCCTGTGACATTTGGGAATGCTCTCAGGAGCGCCTCTACCAGCGTGCGTTTGTACTTGCGCATCTTCCTATCACGCTCCAGTGCAGGAAGTAAGGTGGGCACATTGTCTTTGTATCGGGGATCCAGCAGGGTGGCAACCCAGTAGTACGCACACGTTAAAATGTGGGCAACTCTGCTGTCGTTGCGCAGGCACTGCAGCATGTAGTCGCTCATGTGTGCCAGGCTCCCCAGAGGTAAGGACAAGATGTCCTCTGTGGGAGGCGTATCGTCATCATCCTCTGTATCCCCCCAGCCACGCACCAGTGATGGGCGTGAGCTGTGTCGGGTTCCACCCCGCTGTGAACCTGCTTCATCCTCATCCTCCTCCACCTCCTCCTCATCCTCCTCGTCCTCCAGTAGTGGGCCCTGGCTGGCCACATTTGTACCTGGCCTCTGCTGTTGCTAAAAACCTCCCTCTTAGCCACTTCTAAGAGACAGGCCTGAAAGTGCTAAAAATGACCCCTCATCCTCCTCCTCCTCCTCCTGGGCCACCTCATCTTCCATCATCGCCCTAAGCGTTTTCTCAAGGAGACATAGAAGTGGTATTGTAACGCTGATAATGGTGTCATTGCCACTGGCCATGTTGGTGGAGTACTTGAAACAGCGCAACAGGGCACACAGGTCTCGCATGGAGGCCCAATCATTGGTGGTGAAGTGGTGCTGTTCCGCAGTGCGACTGACGCGTGCGTGCTGCAGCTGAAACTCCACTATGGCCTGCTGCTGCTCGCACAGTCTCTTCAGCATGTGCAAGGTGGAGTTCCACCTGGTAGGCACATCGCATATGAGGCGGTGAGCGGGAAGGCCGAAGTTCCGCCGTAGCGTAGACAGGCGAGCAGCGGCAGGATGTGAACTCCGGAAGCGCGCACAGACGGCCCTCACTTTATGCAGCAGCCCTGACATGTCGGGGTAGTTGTGAATGAACTTCTGCACCACCAAATTCAGCACATGCACCAGGCAAGGAATGTGCGTCAAACCGGCTAGTCCCAGAGCTGCGACAAGATTTCGCCAATTATCGCACACCACCAGGCCGGGCTTGAGGCCCACCGGCAGAAACCACTCGTCGGTCTGTTGTTCAATACCCCGCCTCAACTCCTGCGCGGTGTGGGGCCTGTCCCCCAAACATATGAGTTTCAGAATGGCCTGCTGACGTTTACACCGGGCTGTGCTGAAGTTGGTGGTGAAGGTGTGTGGCTGACTGGATGAGCTGGTGGAAGCAGAGGAGGAGGAAGCCGAGTAGGAGGAGGAGGCTACAGGAGGCAAAGAATGATGCCCTGCGATCCTTGGCGGCGGAAGGACGTGCACCAAGGAACTCTTCGCCTGCGGCTCAGCCGCCACTACATTTAACCGCTTACCGACCGCCTAACGCAGGATTGCGTCCTGCAGGCGGTCGGTCTGTTCCTCTTTGACGCGCGGGCGCGTCATTTTGCGAAACGCGAGATTTCCTGTGAACGCGCGCACGCGCGTGCGCGCGTTCACAGGATCGGATCGGGGAGAACTTTAACTACAGCCTGCCAGCGCTGATCGTGCACTGGCAGGCTGTAGAAGTTAAAAAAAATGGCATATCAGATGCTGTTTTGCTAACAGCGTCTGATATGCTTGCTGATCGTTCCTTTGGTGGTCCCTTTTGCTTGGGACCACCAATGGAAACTTTTATAAGTGCACCAATCACCACACAGACCCCCCCCATCCACCCCCCCCGTCACTGATTAACCCCTGATTAACCCCTTATTAACCCCCGATCACCCCATGTCACCCCCCTGTCACTAATCACCCCCCTGTAAGGCTCATTCAGACGTCCGTATGTGTTTTGCAGATCCATGGATCCGCGGATCTGCAAAGCACGGACACCGGCAATGTGCTTTCCGCATTTTGCGGATCCGCACATTGCCAGAACTATATAGAAAATGCCTTTTCTTGTCCGCAATTGCGGACAAGAATAGGACATGCTCTATCTTTTGCGGAGCTGCGGCCGGATGTTTGGTGGCCGAAACCCGGAAGTTTGTGGCCGCAGCACCGCAAATGCTGATGCGGTGAGCGCATAGTGTGCTCTCCGCATCACCGCCAGCCCCATTCACACTGAATGGGTCCGCATCTATTCCGCAGAATTGCGGAATAGATGTGGATATTTTTGCGGACGTGTGAATGGGGCCTTACTACTTTTTTTTTTGCACATTTTTTGGCAGAGATTTATTCATCCACATTGATCGATGCGAATGAGGAAATCTGTGCCGTTCATTTTTTTTTTTTTTGCACATTTTTGGGCAGAGATTTTTTCATCCACATTGATCGATGTGAATGAGGAAATCTGTGCCGTTCATTCTTTTTTCTTTTTTCAGCCCAGAAGCTGAACGGAAAAAAAAAATCTCATTACCCGTATGCTCAATATAAGGAGAATCGCAGAAACTCCTAATGCTGGCCATACGTGTAATGATTGCGGAGACCCTAAAATGCCAGAGCAGTACAAACACCTCACATGTGACCCCATTTTAGAAAGAAGACACCCCAAGGTATTCCGTGAGGGGTATGGTGAGTTCATGTAACATTTTATTTTTTGTCACAAGTTAGTGGAATATGAGACTTTATAAAAATATATATATATATATCAATTTCCGCTAACTTGTGGCAAAAATTTTTTTTTTTCTGTGAACTCACCATGCCCCTCACGGAATACCTTGGGGTGTCTTCTTTCCACAATGGGGTCACATGTGGGGTATTTATTCTGCCCTGGTATTTTAGAGGCCCAAAAGCGTGAGAATCCGAGTGCGTAAAAATGCCCTGTGAAATCCTAAAGGTACTCATTGGAATTTGGGCCCCTTTGTGCATTTTGGCTGCAAAAAAGTGGCACTCATGTGGTATCGCCGTACTCAGGAGAAGTAGGGCAATGAGTTTTGGGGTGTCTTTTTATATATACCCATACTTTGTGTGAGAAATATCGCTGTAAACGACAACTTTTTAATTTTTTTTATACAAAGTTGTCAGTTTACCGAGATATTTCTCTCACCCAGCATGGGTATATGTAAAAATACACCCCAAAACACATTGCCCTACTTCTCCTGAGTATGGCGATACCACATGAGTGACACTTTTTTGCAGCCTGGGGTGCGCAAAGGGGCCCAAATTCCAACGAGTACCTTTAGGTTTTACAGGATTGCTCACAATTTAGAGCCCCCCCCAAAATGCCAGAACAGTACAAACACCCCATAAATGACCCCATTTTGGAAAGAAGACACCCCAAGGTATTCGCTGAGGGGCATAGGGCGTCCATGAAAAATTTAACTTTTTGTCAAAAGTTAGCAGAAAGGGAGACTTTATGAGAAAAAACAATAAAAAATCAATTTCCGCTAACTTGTGCCAAAAAAAAAATATTCTATGAACTCGCCATGCCCCTCACGGAATACCTTGGGGTGTCTTCTTTCCAAAATGGGGTCACATGTGGGGTATTTATACTGCCCTGGCATTTTAGGGGCCCTAAAGCGTGAGAAGAAAAATGCGTAAAAATGCCCTCCTAAAAGGTACTCATTGGTTTTAGGGCCCCTTTGCACATCTTGGCTGCAAAAAAGTGTCACACATGTGGTATCGCCGTACTCAGGAGTAGTAGGGCAATGTTTTTTGGGGTGTATTTTTACATATACCCATGCTGGATGAGAGAAATATCTCTGTAAATGACAACTTTGTATAAAAATTTTTAAAAAGTTGTCATTTACAGAGATATTTCTCACACCCAGCATGGGTATATGTAAAAATACACCCCAAAAAACATTGCCCTACTTCTCCTGAGTACGGCAATACCACATGTGTGCCACGTTTTTGCAGCCAAGATGCGCAAAGGGGCCCTAAAACCAATGAGTACCTTTAGGATTTCACAGGCCATTTTTACGCATTTTGGATTCTCACGCTTTAGGGCCCCTAAAATGCCAGGGCAGTATAAATACCCCACATGTGACCCCATTTTGGAAAGAAGACACCCCAAGGTATTCTGTGAGGGGCATGGCGAGTTCACAGAATTTCTTTTTTTGGCACAAGTTAGTGGAATTTGATATATTTTTTTTTGTTTTTTGTTTTTTTACAAAGTCTCATATTTCACTAACTTGTGACAAAATATAAAATTTTACATGAACTCGCCATACCCCTCACGGAATACCTTGGGGTGTCTTCTTTCTAAAATGGGGTCACTTGTGGGGTATTTATACTGCCCTGGCATTTTTGGGGCCCCTAAAGCGTAAGAAGAAGTCTGGAATCCAAATGCGTAAAAATGCCCTGTGAAATCCTAAAGGTACTCATTGGTTTTAGGGCCCCTTTGCGCATCTTGGCTGCAAAAAAGTGTCACACATGTGGTATTGCCGTACTCAGGAGAAGTAGGGCAATGTGTTTTGGGGTGTATTTTTACATATAACCATGCTGGGTGTGAGAAATATCTCTGTAAATGACAACTTTTAAATTTTTTTATACAAAGTTGTCAGTTTACAGAGATATTTCTCTCACCCAACATGGGTATATGTAAAAATACACCCTAAAACACATTGCCCTACTTCTCCTGAGTACGGCGATACCACATGTGTGACACTTTTGCAGCCTGGGTGCAAAGGGGCCCAAATTCCAACGAGTACCTTTAGCTTTACATGGCTGCTCACAATTTAGCCCCGCCCAAAATGCCAGAACAGTAAACACACCCCACAAATGACCCCATTTCGGAAAGTAGACACCCCAAGGTATTCACTGAGGGGCATAGTGAGTCCGTGGGAGATTTTTATTTTTTTTTGCCAGAAGTTAGCAGAAATGGAAACTTTATTATTTTTATTTTTTTCATCCGAAAGTGTAATTTTCCGCCAACTTGTGAAAAAAAATGAAATGATACATGAACTCACCATGCCCCTCCGCGAATACTTTTGGGTGTCTTCTTTCTAAAATGGTGTCATTTGGGGGGTATTTATACTTTCCTGGCATTCTAGCACCTGAAGAAACATGACAGGTGATCAGAAAGTCAGAGCGGCTTCAAAATGCCGAAATTCTCTTTTTTGCACCATAGTTTGTAAACGCTATAACTTTTACCCAAACCAATAAATATACACTTATTGGATTTTTTTTTATCAAAGACATGTAGAACAATAAATTTTGTGAAAAATTTATATAGAAATGTAGTTTTAAAAAAAAAAAATTACAACAGAAAGTGAAAAATGTCATTTTTTTGCAAAAGTTTCGGTAATTTTTGATTAATAGCAAAAAAAGTAAAAATGTCAGCAGCAATGAAATACCACCAACTGAAAGCTCTATTAGTGAGAAGAAAAGGAGGTAAAATTCATTTGGGTGGTAAGTTGCATGACGGAGCAATAAACGGTGAAATTAGTGTAGTGCAGAATTGTAAAAAGTGGCCTGGTCATTAAGGGTGTTTAAGCTAGGGGGGCTGAAGTGGTTAACCAGTGTGCAGTTAGGGAGATATAGCATCCCTGGCCGTGCTTACTGGTCCAAGTATCTGTGGTTAGGTGGACCTTGCCACAGATGGCGTTGCGCAGTTCACATTTGATTTTATCGGATACTTGGTTGTGCAGGGAAGGCACGTCTGTCTTGGAGAAGTAGTGGCGGCTGGGAACAACATACTGTGGGACAGCCATGGACATCAGCTGTTTGAAGCTGTCTGTGTCCACCAGCCTGAATGACAGCATTTCAAAGGCCAGTAGTTTAGAAATGCTGGCATTCAGGCCCAGGGCTCGAGGGTGGCTAGGTGGGAATTTACGCTTTCTCTCCAAGGTTTGTGAGATGGAGAGCTGAACGCTGCCGTCTGACATGGTGGAGATGCTTGGTGACGCAGGTGGTGTTGTCGGTGGCACATCCTCTGTTTGGTGGGCGGCAGGTGCCAACATTCCTCCCGAGGCGGAGGAAGAGGCCGAGGCAGCAGCAGAAGAGGGAGCAGGGGGAGCCAGAGTGAGTTCCTTGCTTTTAAGGTGTTTACTCCACTGCAGTTCATGCTTTGCATGTAGATGCCTGGTCATGCAGGTTGTGCTAATGTTCAGAACATTAATGCCTCGCTTCAGGATCTGATTACACAGCATGCAAATCACTCGGGTCTTGTTGTCAGCACATTGTTTAAAGAAGTGCAATGCCAGGGAACTCCTTGAAGCTGCCTTTGGGGTGCTCGGTCCCTGGTGGCGGTGGCCAGTAGCAGGCGAACTCTCTTGGCGGCGGCTGTTCTGCTTTTGCCCCCTGCTCCCTCTTTTGCTACACTGTTGGCTCGGTCTCACCACTGCCTCATCCTCTGAATTATGAAAGTCAGTGGCACGACCTTCATTCCATGTGGGGTCTAGGACCTCATCGTCCCCTGCATCGTCTTCCACACAGTCTTCCTCCCTGACCTCCTGTTCGGTCTGCACACTGCAGAAAGACGCAGCAGTTGGCACCTGTGTTTCGTCATCATCAGAGACGTGCGGACTCCGATGAGGTGGTATTCCCATGTCCTCATCATCAGGAAACATCAGTGGTTGTGCATCAGTGCATTCTATGTCTTCCACCACTGGGGAAGGGCTAGGTGGATTTCCTTGGGAAACCTTGCCAGCAGAGTCTTCAAACAGCATAAGAGACTGCTGCATAACTTGAGGCTCTGACAGTTTCCCTGATATGCATGGGGGTGATGTGACAGACTGATGGGCTTGGTTTTCAGGTGCCACCTGTGCGCTTTCTGCAGAAGACTGGGTGGGAGATAATGTGAACATGCTGGATCCACTGTCGGCCACCCAATTGACTAGCGCCTGTACCTGCTCAGGCCTTACCATCCTTAGAACGGCATTGGGCTGCACCAAATATCGCTGTAAATTCTGGCGGGTAATGGAACCTGAGGTAGTTGGTTCACTAGGATGTGTGGCAGTGGCAGAATGGCCACGTCCTCTCCCAGCACAAGAGGGTACACTAAAACCACCACGACCGCGTCCGCGTCCCTTACTAGATGTTTTCCTCATTGTTACCGTTCACCAAGCACCTCAAAAAGGAAAAAAATATTTGGCCCAATGTATTGATTTCAAATTTAGGCCTTTTTTACAGGCACCTAATACTATCTGCCTATTTGTTTATGTAGCGTATAACACTAATCCAGGCACAGCAATAACCACTGATTTAGGGGAATATCTCTTTTAGGGCTAGTATTTAGGCCCTGGATGAAAGGTATCCTTTCATGGACAGATTTACACTTGGCCTGCAACAGCTGGGACAAAAGATTCAGGGTATTGCTATTTTGGCAATTGAATGTCACCCCAGAACAAAATATATGTTTTGGCTGACACTATTATATTTTGCCAGCCACAGCTGAAACCACTGATTTATGGTATTGCTATTTTGGCAATTGAATTTCACCCCAGAACAAAATATATGTTTTGATGGACACTATGAAACGTGGCCTGCAACAGCTGGGACACCAGATTCAGGGTATTGCTATTTTGGCAGATTAATTTCACCCCAGAACAAAATATATGTTTTGGCAGACAGTATGAATCCTGGCCTGCAACAGCTGGGACACCAGATTCAGGGTATTGCTATTTTGGCAATTGAATGTCACCCCAGAACAAAATATATGTTTTGCAAGACACTATGAATCCTGGCCTCCAACAGCTGGGACACCAGATTCAGCGTATTGCTATTTTGCCAGATTAATTTCACCCCAGAACAAAATATATGTTTTAGCGGACACTATGAAATCTGGCCTGCAACTGCTGGGACACCAGAATCAGGGTATTGCAATTTTGCCAGATTAATTTCACCCCAGAACAAAATATGTGTTTTGGCGGACACTATTCTATTTTGCCAGCCACAGTTGAAACCACTGATTCATGGTATTGCTATTTTAGGAATTGAATTTCACCCCAGAACAAAATATATGTTTTAGCGGACACTATGAAATCTCAGTCCCAGCTGTTGCAGGCCAGGATTCATAGTGTCCGCAAAAACATATATTTTGTTCTGGGGTCAAATTAATCTGCCAAAATAGCAATACCCTGAATCTGGTGTCCCAGCTGTTGCAGGCCAGATTTCAGACTGTCTGCCAAAACATATATTTTGTTCTGGGGTGAAATTAATCTGCCAAAATAGAAATACCCTGAATCTGGTGTCCCAGCTGTTGCAGGCCACGTTTCATAGTGTCCGTCAAAACATATATTTTGTTCTGGGGTTAAATTCAATTGCCAAAATAGCAATACCATAAATCAGTGGTTTCAGCATTTTGCCAGATTAATTTCACCCCAGAACAAAATATATGTTTTAGCGGACACTATGAAATCTGGCCTGCAACTGCTGGGACACCAGAATCAGGGTATTGCTATTTTGCCAGATTAATTTCACCCCAGAACAAAATATATGTTTTGGCAGACACTATTCTATTTTGCCAGCCACAGCTGAAACCACTGATTTATGGTATAGCTATATTAGGAATTGAATTTCACCCCAGAACAAAATATATGTTTTAGCAGACACTATGAAATCTGGCCTGCAACTGCTGGGACACCAGATTCAGGGTATTGCTATTTTGCCATATTAATTTCACCCCAGAACAAAATATATGTTTTAGCAGACACTATGAAATCTGGCCTGCAACTGCTGGGACACCAGATTCAGGGTATTGCTTTTTTGCCAGATTAATTTCACTCCAGAACAAAATATATGTTTTAGCGGACACTATGAATTCTGGCCTGCTACTGCTAGGACAACAGAATCAGGGTATTGCTATTTTGCCAGATTAATTTCACCCCAGAACAAAATATATGTTTTGGCGGACACTATTATATTTTGCCAGCCACAGCTGAAACCACTGATTTAGGGTATTGCTATTTTGTCAATTGAATTTCACCCCAGGCCAGAGCAAAATATATGTTTTTGCGGACACTATGAATCCTGGCCTGCAACAGCTGGGACAACAGATTTAGGTTATTGCTATTTTGGCAATTGAATTTCACCCCCAGAACAAAATATGTGTTTTGACGGACACTATGAATCCTGGCCTGCAACAGCTGGGACACCAGATTCAGGGTATTGCTATTTTGGCAATTGAATGTCACCCCATAACAAAATATATGTTTTTGCGGACACTATGAATTCTGGCCTGCAACAGCTGGGACACCAGATTCAGGGTATTGCTATTTTGGCATTTGAATGTCAACCCAGAACAAAATATATGTTTTTGCTAGAACCCTATGAATCCTGGCCTGAAACAGCTGGGACACCAGATTCAGGGTATTGCTATTTTGGCAATTGAATGTCACCCCAGAACAAAATATATGTTTTGCAAGACACTATGAAATGTGGTCTGCAACAGCTGGGACACCAGATTCAGTGTATTGTTATTTGGCAATTGAATGTCACCCAGAACAAAAAATATGTTTTTGCGGACACTATGAATCCTGGCCTGCAACAGCTGGGACACCAGATTCAGGGTATTGCTTTTTTGGCAATTGAATGTCACCCCAGAACAAAATATATGTTTTTGCGGATACTATGAATCCTGGCCTGCAATAGCTGGGACACAAGATTAAGGGTATTGCTATTTTTGCAATTGAATGTCACCCCAGAACAAAATAAATGTTTTTGCGGACACTATGAATCCTGGCCTGCAACAGCTGGGACACCAGATTAAGGGTATTGCTATTTTGGCAATTGAATGTCACCCCAGAACAAAATATATGTTTTTGCGGACACTATGAATCCTGGCCTGCAACAGATGGGACACCAGATTCAGGGTATTGCTATTTTGGCAGATTAATTTCACCCCAGAACAAAATATATGTTTTGGCGGACACTATTCTATTTTACCACAGCTGAAACCACTGATTTATGGTATTGCTATTTTGGCAATTGAATTTGACCCCAGAACAAAATATATGTTTTGATGGACACTAGTGATGAGCGGCAGGTGCCATATTCGATTTCGACGAAATTCGCGAATATTCGAATGAATATTCGTTTCATATTCGTCGAAATCGAATATTCGTCATTTTTTCTAGTTATCGCGATTAATATGCGATTTAAATAATCGCATATTGCGATTTGTACTTAAGGCTACTTTCCTATTGGTTTCATATCTAGAATTAGCGAGGATGACGAATATGACGAATGTATTCGTCTATTCCTCAAAACGAAGATAACGAAGTATTCTACATCTTCGTTTTAGCTACCTATTCGTCAACTTCGCTAATTCTAGCAATCAAATAGGAAGGTTGACTATAGAGACAGCTGTGTTAAATTCGCTATGCGATTTTTTTATTTTTTTAATAAATAGAATACTTATAATAATTTTATCAAGTAATATAATTATTGTATTAAAAAAATATATAATCGCATAGCGAATTTAACACAGCTGTCTGGTAAGTCAACCTTCCTATTTGATTGCTAGAATTAGCGAATAGCGAAGTTGACGATGACGAGGCGAATAGGTAGCTAAAGCGAAGATGTAGAATACTTCGTTATCTTCGTTTTGAGGAATATGACGAATACATTCGTCATATTCGCTATTCGCTAATTCTACCAAGCCAACCATAACTTCTGTGCTCATGGAGAGTCCCCATCACCATGGGAACGTCTCCATATACTAAAATGTACTGTCGGATTTGAGGAATTACGTTGAAATCGCAATGCGATTAATTCAAGTTATATTAATCGCATTGCGATTTCAACTTAGAGCTGGGTTTATAATGGGTCAGCTTGCTAGAATTAACGAAGTTAACGAATATGGAATATAGCAGCAGTGCTAAGTTGAAATCGCAATGCGATTAATTTAACTTAAAGTATTCGCATTGCGATTTCAACTTAGCACTGCTAGTGCATAGCATTAGCTATACTCCATATTCGTTAATTCTAGCCTATGTAAGATAGCAGTGCTAAGTTGTAATCGCAATGCGATTAATTTAACTTAAAGTATTCGCATTGCGATTTCAACTTAGCACTGCTAGTGCATAGCTATACTCCATATTCGTTAATTCTAGCCTATGTAAGATAGCAGTGCACTGCTAAGTTGTAATCGCAATGCGATTAATATAACTTGAATTAATCGCATTGCGATTTCAACGTAATTCCTCAAATCCGACAGTACATTTTAGTATATGGAGATTCTCCCATGGATGGGGACGCTCCACATGAGCACGGAAGTCGGCAGAAGCGGCAACGGGCACTGACTAGAGCAGCCAGGAAGCCAGGAATCCTCAGGACAGGTAAGAACTACTTTTGGGAAGTAGGAAAGAAAAAAATATAACTAAAAAAAAAAAAAAAAAAAAAAAAAAACAATATTCGAAATAGCGAATTTATAGCGCTAAATTCGAAATATTCGCGAATTAGCGAAGTGCCGATATTCGCTAAAAAAATTCGCTTTTCGAATATTCGCGCTCAACACTAATGGACACTATGAAATGTGGCCTGCAACAGCTGGGACACCAGATTCAGGGTATTGCTATTTTGGCAGATTAATTTCACCCCAGAACAAAATATATGTTTTGGCAGACAGTATGAAATCTGGCCTGCAACAGCTGGGACACCAGATTCAGGGTATTGCTATTTTGGCAGATTAATTTGACCCCAGAACAAAATATATGTTTTTGCGGACACTATGAATCCTGGCCTGCAACTGCTGGGACACCAGATTCAGGGTATTGCTTTTTTGCCAGATTAATTTCACCCCAGAACAAAATATATGTTTTAGCGGACACTATGAATTCAAATTAATCTGCCAAAATAGAAATACCCTGAATCTGGTGTCCCAGCTGTTGCAGGCCAGATTTCAGACTGTCTTAAAACATATATTTGTTCTGAGTGAAATAATCTGCCAAAATAGAAATACCCTGAATCTGGTGTCCCAGCTGTTGCAGGTCATGTTATAGTGTCCGTCAAAACATATATTTTGTTCTGGGGTTAAATTCAATTGCCAAAATAGCAATACCATAAATCAGTGGTTTCAGCATTTTGCCAGATTAATTTCACCCCAGAACAAAATATATGTTTTAGCGGACACTATGAAATCTGGACTGCAACTGCTGGGACACCAGAATCAGGGTATTGCAATTTTGCCAGATTAATTTCACCCCAGAACAAAATATGTGTTTTGGCGGACACTATTCTATTTTGCCAGCCACAGCTGAAACCACTGATTCATGGTATTGCTATTTTAGGAACTGAATTTCACCACAGAACAAAATATATGTTTTAGCGGACACTATGAAATCTCAGTCCCAGCTGTTGCAGGCCAGGATTCATAGTGTCACTAAAAACATATATTTTGTTCTGGGAATCATATCTGCCAAAATGAAATGCCCTGAATCTGGTGTCTCAGCTGTTGCAGGCCAGATTTCAGACTGTCTGCCAAAACATATATTTTGTTCTGGGGTAATTAATCTGCCAAAATAGAAATACCCTGAATCTGGTGTCCCAGCTGTTGCAGGCCACGTTTCATAGTGTCCGTCAAAACATATATTTGTTCTGGGGTTAAATTCAATTGTCAAAATAGCAATACCATAAATCAGTGGTTTCAGCATTTTGCCAGATTAATTTCACCCCAGAACAAAATATATGTTTTAGCGGACACTATGAAATCTGGCCTGCAACTGCTGGGACACCAGAATCAGGGTATTGCTATTTTGCCAGATTAATTTCACCCCAGAACAAAATATATGTTTTGGCAGACACTATTCTATTTTGCCAGCCACAGCTGAAACCACTGATTTATGGTATAGCTATATTAGGAATTGAATTTCACCCCAGAACAAAATATATGTTTTGGCAGACACTATGAAATCTGGCCTGCAACTAGCTGGGACACCAGATTCAGGGTATTGCTATTTTGGCAGATTAATTTCACCCCAGAACAAAATATATGTTTTTGCGGACACTATGAAATCCTGGCCTGCAACTGCTGGGACACCAGATTCAGGGTATTGCTTTTTTGCCAGATTAATTTCACCCCAGAACAAAATATATGTTTTAGCGGACACTATGAATTCAATTGATCTGCCAAATAGAATACCTGAATCTGGTGTCCAGCTGTTGCAACCAGATTTCAGGCTGTCAGAACATATATTTGTTCTGGAGTAATTAATCTGCCAGCACAGAAACC
This sequence comes from Bufotes viridis, assembly GCA_033119425.1. Taxonomy (NCBI): domain Eukaryota; kingdom Metazoa; phylum Chordata; class Amphibia; order Anura; family Bufonidae; genus Bufotes; species Bufotes viridis. The sequence continues at coordinate 177,921,931 of CM065591.1, forward strand.
ACTGAATCTGGTATTGCTAGTTTGCAAGTTGCATAGTGTCCGTCAAAACATATATTTTGTTCTGGAGCTATCAATTGCCTGAAATAGCCAATACCATAAATCAGTGGTATTCAGCTATTTTGCCAGATTGAATTTCACCCCAGAACAAAATATATGTTTTAGCGGACACTATGAAATCTGGCCTGCAACTGCTGGGACACCAGAATCAGGGTATTGCAATTTTGCCAGATTAATTTCACCCCAGAACAAAATATGTGTTTTGGCGGACACTATTCTATTTTGCCAGCCACAGCTGAAACCACTGATTCATGGTATTGCTATTTTAGGCAACTGAATTTCACCACAGAACAAAATATATGTTTTAGCGGACACTATGAAATCTCAGTCCCAGCTGTTGCAGGCCAGGATTCATAGTGTCCATAGAAACATATATTTTGTTCTGAAGTCAAATTAATCTGCCAAAATAGAATACCCTGAATCTGGTGTCCCAGCTGTTGCAGGCCAGATTTCAGACTGTCTGCCAAAACATATATTTTGTTCTGAGGTGAATTAATCTGCCAAAATAGAAATACCCTGAATCTGGTGTCCCAGCTGTTGCAGGCCACGTTTCATAGTGTCCGTCAAAACATATATTTTGTTCTGGGGTTAAATTCAATTGTCAAAATAGCAATACCATAAATCAGTGGTTTCAGCATTTTGCCAGATTAATTTCACCCCAGAACAAAATATATGTTTTAGCGGACACTATGAAATCTGGCCTGCAACTGCTGGGACACCAGAATCAGGGTATTGCTATTTTGCCAGATTAATTTCACCCCAGAACAAAATATATGTTTTGGCAGACACTATTCTATTTTGCCAGCCACAGCTGAAACCACTGATTTATGGTATAGCTATATTAGGAATTGAATTTCACCCCAGAACAAAATATATGTTTTAGCAGACACTATGAAATCTGGCCTGCAACTGCTGGGACACCAGATTCAGGGTATTGCTATTTTGCCATATTAATTTCACCACAGAACAAAATATATGTTTTAGCAGACACTATGAAATCTGGCCTGCAACTGCTGGGACACCAGATTCAGGGTATTGCTTTTTTGCCAGATTAATTTCACCCCAGAACAAAATATATGTTTTAGCGGACACTATGAATTCTGGCCTGCTACTGCTAGGACAACAGAATCAGGGTATTGCTATTTTGCCAGATTAATTTCACCCCAGAACAAAATATATGTTTTGGCGGACACTATTATATTTTGCCAGCCACAGCTGAAACCACTGATGTATGGTATTGCTATTTTGTCAATTGAATTTCACCCCAGGCCAGAGCAAAATATATGTTTTTGCGGACACTATGAATCCTGGCCTGCAACAGCTCGGACAACAGATTCAGGTTATTGCTATTTTGGCAATTGAATTTCACCCCAGAACAAAATATATGTTTTGACGGACACTATGAATCCTGGCCTGCAACAGCTGGGACACCAGATTCAGGGTATTGCTATTTTGGCAATTGAATGTCACCCCAGAACAAAATATATGTTTTGCAAGACACTATGAAACGTGGCCTGCAACAGCTGGGACACCAGATTCAGGGTATTGCAATTTTGGCAATTTAATGTCACCCCAGAACAAAATATATGTTTTTGCTAGAACCCTATGAATCCTGGCCTGAAACAGCTGGGACACCAGATTCAGGGTATTGCTATTTTGGCAATTGAATGTCACCCCAGAACAAAATATATGTTTTGCAAGACACTATGAAATGTGGCCTGCAACAGCTAGGACACCAGATTCAGTGTATTGTTATTTGGCAATTGAATGTCACCCCAGAACAAAATATATGTTTTTGCGGACACTATGAATCCTGGCCTGCAATAGCTGGGACACAAGATTCAGGGTATTGCTATTTTTGCATTTGAATGTCACCCCAGAGCAAAATAAATGTTTTTGCGGACACTATGAGTCCTGGCCTGCAACAGCTGGGACACCAGATTAAGGGAATTGCTGTTTTGGCAATTGAATGTCACCCCAGAACAAAATATATGTTTTGATGGACACTATGAAATGTGGCCTGCAACAGCTGGGACACCAGATTCAGGGTATTGCTATTTTGGCAGATTATTTTCACCCCAGAACAAAATATATGTTTTGGCAGACAGTATGAAATCTGGCCTGCAACAGCTGGGACACCAGATTCAGGGTATTGCTATTTTGGCAGATTAATTTGACCCCAGAACAAAATATATGTTTTTGCGGACACTATGAATCCTGGCCTGCAACAGCTGGGACACCAGATTCAGGGTATTGCTATTTTGGCAATTGAATGTCACCCCAGAACAAAATATATGTTTTAGCTAGACACTATGAAACGTGGCCTGCAACAGCTGGGACACCAGATTCAGGGTATTGCTATTTTGGCAATTTAATGTCACCCCAGAACAAAATATATGTTTTTGCGGACACTATGAATCCTGGCCTGCAACAGCTGGGACACCAGATTCAGCGTATTGCTATTTTGCCAGATTAATTTCACCCCAGAACAAAATATATGTTTTAGCGGACACTATGAAATCTGGCCTGCAACTGCTGGGACACCAGAATCAGGGTATTGCTATTTTGGCAATTTAATGTCACCCCAGAACAAAATATATGTTTTGGCGGACACTATGAAATCTGGCCTGCAACAGCTGGGACACCAGATTCAGGGTATTGCTATTTTGGCAATTGAATTTCACCCCAGAACAAAATATATGTTTTTGCGGACACTATGAATCCTGGCCTGCAACAGCTGAGACACCAGATTCAGGGTATTGCTATTTTGGCAGTTGAATTTCACCCCAGAACAAAATATATGTTTTGCGGACACTATGAATCCTGGCCTGCAACAGCTGGGACACCAGATTCAGGGTATTGCTATTTTGCCAGATTAATTTCACCCCAGAACAAAATATATGTTTTAGCGGACACTATGAAATCCTGGCCTGCAACAGCTGGGACACCAGATTCAGGGTATTGCTATTTTGGCAATTGAATGTCACCCCAGAACAAAATATATGTTTTTGCGGACACTATGAATCCTGGCCTGCAACAGCTGGGACACCAGATTCAGGGTATTGCTATTTTGGCAGATTAATTTCACACCAGAACAAAATATATGTTTTGGCGGACACTATGCAATTTTGCCTGCAACAGCTGAGACACCACTGATTCATGGTATTGCTATTTTGGCAATTGAATTTCACCCCAGAACAAAATATATGTTTTGATGGACACTATGAAATCCTGGCCTGCAACAGCTGGGACACCAGATTCAGGGTATTGCTATTTTGGCAGATTAATTTCACCTCAGAGCAAAATATATGTTTTGGCAGACAGTATGAAATCTGGCCTGCAACAGCTGGGACACCAGATTCAGGGTATTGCTATTTTGGCAGATTAATTTGACCACAGAACAAAATATATGTTTTGCGGACACTATGAATCCTGGCCTGCAACAGCTGGGACACCAGATTCAGGGTATTTCTATTTTGGCAATTGAATGTCACCCCAGAACAAAATATATGTTTTGCAAGACACTATGAAACGTGGCCTGCAACAGCTGGGACACCAGATTCAGGGTATTGCTATTTTGGCAATTTAATGTCACCCCAGAACAAAATATATGTTTTTGCGGACACTATGAATCCTGGCCTCCAACAGCTGGGACACCAGATTCAGCGTATTGCTATTTTGCCAGATTCATTTCACCCCAGAACAAAATATATGTTTTAGCGGACACTATGAAATCTGGCCTGCAACTGCTGGGACACCAGAATCAGGGTATTGCAATTTTGCCAGATTAATTTCACCCCAGAACAAAATATGTGTTTTGGCGGACACTATTCTATTTTGCCAGCCACAGCTGAAACCACTGATTCATGGTATTGCTATTTTAGGAACTGAATTTCACCACAGAACAAAATATATGTTTTAGCGGACACTATGAAATCTCAGTCCCAGCTGTTGCAGGCCAGGATTCATAGTGTCACAAAAACATATATTTTGTTCTGGGGTCAAATTAATCTGCCAAAATAGAAATACCCTGAATCTGGTGTCCCAGCTGTTGCAGGCCAGATTTCAGACTGTCTGCCAAAACATATATTTTGTTCTGGGGTGAAATTAATCTGCCAAAATAGAAATACCCTGAATCTGGTGTCCCAGCTGTTGCAGGCCACGTTTCATAGTGTCCGTCAAAACATATATTTTGTTCTGGGGTTAAATTCAATTGCCAAAATAGCAATACCATAAATCAGTGGTTTCAGCATTTTGCCAGATTAATTTCACCCCAGAACAAAATATATGTTTTAGCGGACACTATGAAATCTGGCCTGCAACTGCTGGGACACCAGAATCAGGGTATTGCTATTTTGCCAGATTAATTTCACCCCAGGACAAAATATATGTTTTGGCAGACACTATTCTATTTTGCCAGCCACAGCTGAAACCACTGATTTATGGTATAGCTATATTAGGAATTGAATTTCACCCCAGAACAAAATATATGTTTTAGCAGACACTATGAAATCTGGCCTGCAACTGCTGGGACACCAGATTCAGGGTATTGCTATTTTGCCATATTAATTTCACCCCAGAACAAAATATATGTTTTAGCAGACACTATGAAATCTGGCCTGCAACTGCTGGGACACCAGATTCAGGGTATTGCTTTTTTGCCAGATTAATTTCACCCCAGAACAAAATATATGTTTTAGCGGACACTATGAATTCTGGCCTGCTACTGCTAGGACAACAGAATCAGGGTATTGCTATTTTGCCAGATTAATTTCACCCCAGAACAAAATATATGTTTTGGCGGACACTATTATATTTTGCCAGCCACAGCTGAAACCACTGATGTATGGTATTGCTATTTTGTCAATTGAATTTCACCCCAGGCCAGAGCAAAATATATGTTTTTGCGGACACTATGAATCCTGGCCTGCAACAGCTCGGACAACAGATTCAGGTTATTGCTATTTTGGCAATTGAATTTCACCCCCAGAACAAAATATATGTTTTGACGGACACTATGAATCCTGGCCTGCAACAGCTGGGACACCAGATTCAGGGTATTGCTATTTTGGCAATTGAATGTCACCCCCAGAACAAAATATATGTTTTGCAAGACACTATGAAACGTGGCCTGCAACAGCTGGGACACCAGATTCAGGGTATTGCTATTTTGGCAATTTAATGTCACCCCAGAACAAAATATATGTTTTTGCTAGAACCCTATGAATCCTGGCCTGAAACAGCTGGGACACCAGATTCAGGGTATTGCTATTTTGGCAATTGAATGTCACCCCAGAACAAAATATATGTTTTGCAAGACACTATGAAATGTGGCCTGCAACAGCTGGGACACCAGATTCAGTGTATTGTTATTTGGCAATTGAATGTCACCCCAGAACAAAATATATGTTTTTGCGGACACTATGAATCCTGGCCTGCAATAGCTGGGACACAAGATTCAGGGTATTGCTATTTTGGCAGATTAATTTCACCTCAGAGCAAAATATATGTTTTGGCAGACAGTATGAAATCTGGCCTGCAACAGCTGGGACACCAGATTCAGGGTATTGCTATTTTGGCAGATTAATTTGACCACAGAACAAAATATATGTTTTTGCGGACACTATGAATCCTGGCCTGCAACAGCTGGGACACCAGATTCAGGGTATTTCTATTTTGGCAATTGAATGTCACCCCAGAACAAAATATATGTTTTGCAAGACACTATGAAACGTGGCCTGCAACAGCTGGGACACCAGATTCAGGGTATTGCTATTTTGGCAATTTAATGTCACCCCAGAACAAAATATATGTTTTTGCGGACACTATGAATCCTGGCCTCCAACAGCTGGGACACCAGATTCAGCGTATTGCTATTTTGCCAGATTCATTTCACCCCAGAACAAAATATATGTTTTAGCGGACACTATGAAATCTGGCCTGCAACTGCTGGGACACCAGAATCAGGGTATTGCAATTTTGCCAGATTAATTTCACCCCAGAACAAAATATGTGTTTTGGCGGACACTATTCTATTTTGCCAGCCACAGCTGAAAACACTGATTCATGGTATTGCTATTTTAGGAACTGAATTTCACCACAGAACAAAATATATGTTTTAGCGGACACTATGAAATCTCAGTCCCAGCTGTTGCAGGCCAGGATTCATAGTGTCCGCAAAAACATATATTTTGTTCTGGGGTCAAATTAATCTGCCAAAATAGAAATACCCTGAATCTGGTGTCCCAGCTGTTGCAGGCCAGATTTCAGACTGTCTGCCAAAACATATATTTTGTTCTGGGGTGAAATTAATCTGCCAAAATAGAAATACCCTGAATCTGGTGTCCCAGCTGTTGCAGGCCACGTTTCATAGTGTCCGTCAAAACATATATTTTGTTCTGAGGTTAAATTCAATTGCCAAAATAGCAATACCATAAATCAGTGGTTTCAGCATTTTGCCAGATTAATTTCACCCCAGAACAAAATATATGTTTTAGCGGACACTATGAAATCTGGCCTGCAACTGCTGGGACACCAGAATCAGGGTATTGCTATTTTGCCAGATTAATTTCACCCCAGAACAAAATATATGTTTTGGCAGACACTATTCTATTTTGCCAGCCACAGCTGAAACCACTGATTTATGGTATAGCTATATTAGGAATTGAATTTCACCCCAGAACAAAATATATGTTTTAGCAGACACTATGAAATCTGGCCTGCAACTGCTGGGACACCAGATTCAGGGTATTGCTATTTTGCCATATTAATTTCACCCCAGAACAAAATATATGTTTTAGCAGACACTATGAAATCTGGCCTGCAACTGCTGGGACACCAGATTCAGGGTATTGCTTTTTGCCAGATTAATTTCACCCCAGAACAAAATATATGTTTTAGCGGACACTATGAATTCTGGCCTGCTACTGCTAGGACAACAGAATCAGGGTATTGCTATTTTGCCAGATTAATTTCACCCCAGAACAAAATATATGTTTTGGCGGACACTATTATATTTTGCCAGCCACAGCTGAAACCACTGATTTATGGTATTGCTATTTTGTCAATTGAATTTCACCCCAGGCCAGAGCAAAATATATGTTTTTGCGGACACTATGAATCCTGGCCTGCAACAGCTCGGACAACAGATTCAGGTTATTGCTATTTTGGCAATTGAATTTCACCCCAGAACAAAATATATGTTTTGGCGGACACTATGAATCCTGGCCTGCAACAGCTGGGACACCAGATTCAGGGTATTGCTATTTTGGCAATTGAATGTCACCCCAGAACAAAATATATGTTTTGCAAGACACTATGAAACGTGGCCTGCAACAGCTGGGACACCAGATTCAGGGTATTGCTATTTTGGCAATTTAATGTCACCCCAGAACAAAATATATGTTTTTGCTAGAACCCTATGAATCCTGGCCTGAAACAGCTGGGACACCAGATTCAGGGTATTGCTATTTTGGCAATTGAATGTCACCCCAGAACAAAATATATGTTTTGCAAGACACTATGAAATGTGGCCTGCAACAGCTGGGACACCAGATTCAGTGTATTGTTATTTGGCAATTGAATGTCACCCCAGAACAAAATATATGTTTTTGCGGACACTATGAATCCTGGCCTGCAATAGCTGGGACACAAGATTCAGGGTATTGCTATTTTTGCATTTGAATGTCACCCCAGTGCAAAATAAATGTTTTTGCGGACACTATGAGTCCTGGCCTGCAACAGCTGGGACACCAGATTAAGGGAATTGCTGTTTTGGCAATTGAATGTCACCCCAGAACAAAATATATGTTTTGATGGACACTATGAAATGTATTGCTATTTTGGCAGATTAATTTCACCCCAGAACAAAATATATGTTTTGGCAGACAGTATGAAATCTGGCCTGCAACAGCTGGGACACCAGATTCAGGGTATTGCTATTTTGGCAGATTAATTTGACCCCAGAACAAAATATATGTTTTTGCGGACACTATGAATCCTGGCCTGCAACAGCTGGGACACCAGATTCAGGGTATTGCTATTTTGGCAATTGAATGTCACCCCAGAACAAAATATATATTTTGCTAGACACTATGAAACGTGGCCTGCAACAGCTGGGACACCAGATTCAGGGTATTGCTATTTTGGCAATTTAATGTCACCCCAGAACAAAATATATGTTTTTGCGGACACTATGAATCCTGGCCTCCAACAGCTGGGACACCAGATTCAGCGTATTGCTATTTTGCCAGATTAATTTCACCCCAGAACAAAATATATGTTTTAGCGGACACTATGAAATCTGGCCTGCAACTGCTGGGACACCAGAATCAGGGTATTGCAATTTTGCCAGATTAATTTCACCCCAGAACAAAATATGTGTTTTGGCGGACACTATTCTATTTTGCCAGCCACAGCTGAAACCACTGATTCATGGTATTGCTATTTTTGGAACTGAATTTCACCCAAGAACAAAATATATGTTTTAGCGGACACTATGAAATCTCAGTCCCAGCTGTTGCAGGCCAGGATTCATAGTGTCCGCAAAAACATATATTTTGTTCTGGGGTCAAATTAATCTGCCAAAATAGCAATACCCTGAATCTGGTGTCCCAGCTGTTGCAGGCCAGATTTCAGACTGTCTGCCAAAACATATATTTTGTTCTGGGGTGAAATTAATCTGCCAAAATAGAAATACCCTGAATCTGGTGTCCCAGCTGTTGCAGGCCACGTTTCATAGTGTCCGTCAAAACATATATTTTGTTCTGGGGTGACATTCAATTGCCAAAATAGCAATACCATAAATCAGTGGTTTCAGCATTTTGCCAGATTAATTTCACCCCAGAACAAAATATATGTTTTAGCGGACATTATGAAATCTGGCCTGCAACTGCTGGGACACCAGAATCAGGGTATTGCTATTTTGCCAGATTAATTTCACCCCAGAACAAAATATATGTTTTGGCAGACACTATTCTATTTTGCCAGCCACAGCTGAAACCACTGATTTATGGTATAGCTATATTAGGAATTGAATTACACCCCAGAACAAAATATATGTTTTAGCAGACACTATGAAATCTGGCCTGCAACTGCTGGGACACCAGAATCAGGGTATTGCTATTTTGCTATATTAATTTCACCACAGAACAAAATATATGTTTTAGCAGACACTATGAAATATGGCCTGCAACTGCTGGGACACCAGATTCAGGGTATTGCTTTTTTGCCAGATTAATTTCACCCCAGAACAAAATATATGTTTTAGCGGACACTATGAATTCTGGCCTGCTACTGCTAGGACAACAGAATCAGGGTATTGCTATTTTGCCAGATTAATTTCACCCCAGAACAAAATATATGTTTTGGCGGACACTATTATATTTTGCCAACCACAGCTGAAACCACTGATTTATGGTATTGCTATTTTGTCAATAGAATTTCACCCCAGGCCAGAGCAAAATATACGTTTTTGCGGACACTATGAATCCTGGCCTGCAACAGCTGGGACAACAGATTCATGTTATTGCTATTTTGGCAATTGAATGTCACCCCAGAACAAAATATATGTTCATGCGGACACTATGAATCCTGGCCTGCAACAGCTGGGACACCAGATTCAGGGTATTGCTTTTTTGGCAATTGAATGTCACCCCAGAACAAAATATATGTTTTTGCGGACACTATGAAACCTGGCCTGCAATAGCTGGGACACAAGATTCAGGGTATTGCTATTTTTGCAATTGAATGTCACCCCAGAACAAAATAAATGTTTTTGCGAACACTCTGAGTCCTGGCCTGCAACAGCTGGCACACCAGATTAAGTGTATTGCTATTTTGGCAATTGAATGTCACCCCAGAACAAAATATATGTTTTGATGGACACTATGAAATGTGGCCTGCAACAGCTGGGACACCAGATTCAGGGTATTGCTATTTTGGCAGATTAATTTCACCCCAGAACAAAATATATGTTTTGGCAGACAGTATGAAATCTGGTCTGCAACAGCTGGGACACCAGATTCAGGGTATTGCTATTTTGGCAGATTAATTTGACCCCAGAACAAAATATATGTTTTTGCGGACACTATGAATCCTGGCCTGCAACAGCTGGGACACCAGATTCAGGGTATTGCTATTTTGGCAATTGAATGTCACCCCAGAACAAAATATATGTTTTGCAAGACACTATGAAACGTGGCCTGCAACAGCTGGGACACCAGATTCAGGGTATTGCTATTTTGGCAATTTAATGTCACCCCAGAACAAAATATATGTTTTTGCGGACACTATGAATCCTGGCCTCCAACAGCTGGGACACCAGATTCAGCGTAATGCTATTTTGACAGATTAATTTCACCCCAGAACAAAATATATGTTTTAGCGTACAAAATGAAATCTGGCCTGCAACTGCTGGGACACCAGAATCAGGGTATTGCAATTTTGCCAGATTAATTTCACCAGAGAACAAAATATTTGTTTTGGCGGACACTATGAAATCTCAGTCCCAGCTGTTGCAGGCCAGGATTCATAGTGTCCGCAAAAACATATATTTTGTTCTGGGGTCAAATTAATCTGCCGAAATAGCAATACCCTGAATCTGGTGTCCCAGCTGTTGCAGGCCAGATTTCAGACTGTCTGCCAAAACATATATTTTGTTCTGGGGTGAAATTAATGTGCCAAAATAGAAATACCCTGAATCTGGTGTTCCAGCTGTTGCAGGCCACGTTTCATAGTGTCCGTCAAAACATATATTTTGTTCTGGGGTTAAATTCAATTGCCAAAATAGCAATACCATAAATCAGTGGTTTCAGCATTTTGCCAGATTAATTTCACCCCAGAACAAAATATATGTTTTAGCGGACACTATGAAATCTGGCCTGCAACTGCTGGGACACCAGAATCAGGGTATTGCTATTTTGCCAGATTAATTTCACCCCAGAACAAAATATATGTTTTGGCAGACACTATTCTATTTTGCCAGCCACAGCTGAAACCACTGATTTATGGTATAGCTATATTAGGAATTGAATTTCACCCCAGAACAAAATATATGTTTTAGCAGACACTATGAAATCTGGCCTGCAACTGCTGGGACACCAGAATCAGGGTATTGCTATTTTGCTATATTAATTTCACCCCAGAACAAAATATATGTTTTAGCAGACACTATGAAATCTGGCCTGCAACTGCTGGGACACCAGATTCAGGGTATTGCTATTTTGCCATATTAATTTCACCCCAGAACAAAATATATGTTTTAGCAGACACTTTTGAAATCTGGCCTGCAACTGCTGGGACACCAGATTCAGGGTATTGCTTTTTTGCCAGATTAATTTCACCCCAGAACAAAATATATGTTTTAGCGGACACTATGAATTCTGGCCTGCTACTGCTAGGACAACAGAATCAGGGTATTGCTATTTTGCCAGATTAATTTCACCCCAGAACAAAATATATGTTTTTGCGGACACTATTATATTTTGCCAGCCACAGCTGAGACCACTGATTTATGATATTGCTATTTTGTCAATTGAATTTCACCCCAGGCCAGAGCAAAATATATGTTTTTGCGGACACTATGAATCCTGGCCTGCAACAGCTGGGACAACAGATTCAAGTTATTGCTATTTTGGCAATTGAATTTAACCCCCAGAACAAAATATATGTTTTGACGGACACTTTGAATCCTGGCCTGCAACAGCTGGGACACCAGATTCAGGGTATTGCTATTTTGGCAATTGAATGTCACCCCATAACAAAATATATGTTTTTGCGGACACTATGAATCCTGGCCTGCAACAGCTGGGACACCAGATTCAGGGTATTGCTATTTTGGCATTTGAATGTCAACCCAGAACAAAATATATGTTTTTGCTAGAACCCTATGAATCCTGGCCTGAAACAGCTTAGACACCAGATTAAGGGTATTGCTATTTTGGCAATTGAATGTCACCCCTAAACAAAATATATGTTTTGCAAGACACTATGAAATGTGGCCTGCAACAGCTGGGACACCAGATTCAGTGTATTGTTATTTGGCAATTGAATGTCACCCCAGAACAAAATATATGTTTTTGCGGACACTATGAATCCTGGCCTGCAACAGCTGGGACACCAGATTCAGGGTATTGCTTTTTTGGCAATTGAATGTCACCCCAGAACAAAATATATGTTTTTGCGGACACTATGAATCCTGGCCTGCAATAGCTGGGACACAAGATTCAGGGTATTGCTATTTTTGCAATTGAATGTCACCCCAGAACAAAATAAATGTTTTTGCGGACACTATGAGTCCTGGCCTGCAACAGCTGGGACACCAGATTAAGGGTATTGCTATTTTGGCAATTGAATGTCACCCCAGAACAAAATATATGTTTTTGCGGACACTATGAATCCTGGCCTGCAACAGCTGGGACACCAGATTCAGGGTATTGCTTTTTTGCCAGATTAATTTCACCCCAGAACAAAATATATGTTTTAGCGGACACTATGAATTCTGGCCTGCTACTGCTAGGACAACAGAATCAGGGTATTGCTATTTTGCCAGATTAATTTCACCCCAGAACAAAATATATGTTATTCCGGACACTATTATATTTTGCCAGCCACAGCTGAAACCACTGATTTATGGTATTGCTATTTTGTCAATTGAATTTCACCCCAGGCCAGAGCAAAATATATGTTTTTGCGGACACTTTGAATCCTGGCCTGCAACAGCTGGGACAACAGATTCAGGTTATTGCTATTTTGGCAATTGAATTTCACCCCCAGAACAAAATATATGTTTTGACGGACACTATGAATCCTGGCCTGCAACAGCTGGGACACCAGATTCAGGGTATTGCTATTTTGGCAATTGAATGTCACCCCATAACAAAATATATGTTTTTGCGGACACTATGAATCCTGGCCTGCAACAGCTGGGACACCAGATTCAGGGTATTGCTATTTTGGCATTTGAATGTCAACCCAGAACAAAATATATGTTTTTGCTAGAACCCTATGAATCCTGGCCTAAAACAGCTTAGACACCAGATTCAGGGTATTGCTATTTTGGCAATTGAATGTCACCCCTGAACAAAATATATGTTTTGCAAGACACTATGAAATGTGGCCTGCAACAGCTGGGACACCAGATTCAGTGTATTGTTATTTGGCAATTGAATGTCACCCCAGAACAAAATAAATGTTTTTGCGGACACTATGAGTCCTGGCCTGCAACAGCTGGGACACCAGATTAAGGGTATTGCAATTTTGGCAATTGAATGTCACCCCAGAACAAAATATATGTTTTTGCGGACACTATGAATCCTGACCTGCAACAGCTGGGACACCAGATTCAGGGTATTGCTATTTTTCCATATTAATTTCACCCCAGAACAAAATATATGTTTTAGCAGACACTATGAAATCTGGCCTGCAACTGCTGGGACACCAGAATCAGGGTATTGCTATTTTGCCAGATTAATTTCACCCCAGAACAAAATATGTGTTTTGGCGGACACTATTCTATTTTGCCAGCCACAGCTGAAACCACTGATTCATGGTATTGCTATTTTAGGAATTGAATTTCACCCCAGAACAAAATATATGTTTTAGCGGACACTATTATATTTTGCCAGCCACAGCTGAAACCACTGATTTATGGTATTGCTATTTTGTCAATTAAATTTCACCCCAGGGCAGAGCAAAATATATGTTTTTGAGGACACTATGAATCCTGGCCTGCAACAGCTGTGACACCAGATTCAGGGTATTGCTATTTTGGCAATTGAATGTCACCCCAGAACAAAATATATGTTTTGACGGACGCTATGAAACATGGCCTGCAACAGCTGGGACACCAGATTCAGGGTATTGCTATTTTGGCAATTGAATGTCACCCAAGAACAAAATATATGTTTTTGCGGACACTATGAATCCTGGCCTGCAACAGCTGGGACACCAGTTTCAGGGTACTGCTAGTTTGGCAATTAAATGTCACCCCAGAACAAAATATATGTTTTTGCGGACACTATGAATCCTGGCCTGCAACAGCTGGGAAACCAGATTCAGGGTATTGTTATTTTGGCAATTGAATGTCACCCCAGAACAAAATATATGTTTTTGCGGACACTATGAATCCTGGCCTGCAACTGCTGGGACACCAGAATCAGGGTATTGCTATTTTGCCAGATTAATTTCACCCCAGAACAAAATATGTGTTTTGGGGAACACTATTCTATTTTGCCAGCCACAGCTGAAACCACTGATTCATGGTATTGCTATTTTAGGAATTGAATTTAACCCCAGAACAAAATATATGTTTTAGCGGACACTATCAAATCTCAGTCCCAGCTGTTGCAGGCCAGGATTCATAGTGTCCGCAAAAACATATATTTTGTTCTGGGGTCAAATAAATCTGCCGAAATAGCAATACCCTGAATCTGGTGTCCCAGCTGTTTCAGGCCAGATTTCATACTGTCTGCCAAAACATATATTTTGTTCTGGGGTGAAATTAATGTGCCAAAATAGAAATACCCTGAATCTGGTGTCCCAGCTGTTGCAGGCCACATTTCATAGTGTCCGTCAAAACATATATTTTGTTCTGGGGTGAAATTCAATTGCCAAAATAGCAATACCATAAATCAGTGGTTTCAGCATTTTGCCAGATTAATTTCACCCAAGAACAAAATATATGTTTTAGCGGACACTATGAATCTGGCCTGCAACTGCTGGGACACCAGAATCAGGGTATTGCTATTTTGCCAGATTAATTTCACCCCAGAACAAAATATATGTTTTGGCAGACACTATTCAATTTTGCCAGGCACAGCTGAAACCACAGATTTATGGTATAGCTATTTTAGGAATTGAATTTCACCACAGAACAAAATATATGTTTTAGCAGACACTATGAAATCTGCGCCTGCAACTGCTGGGACACCAGATTCAGAGTATTGCTTTTTTGCCAGATTAATTTCACCCCAGAACAAAATATATGTTTTAGCGGACACTATGAATTCTGGCCGGCAACTGCTAGGACAACAGAATCAGGGTATTGCTATTTTGCCAGATTAATTTCACCCCAGAACAAAATATATGTTTTGGCGGACACTATTCTATTTTGCCAGCCACTGCTGAAACTACTGATTTATGGTATTGCTATTTTAGGAATTGAATTTCACCCCAGAACAAAAAATATGTTTTAGCGGACACTATGAAATCTGGCCTGCAACTGCTGGGACACCAGAATCAGGGTATTGCTATTTTGCCAGATTAATTTCACCCCAGAACAAAATATGTGTTTTGGCAGACACTATGAAATCTTGCCTGCAATTGCTGGGACACCAGAATTAGGGTATTGCTATTTTTCCAGATTAATTTCACCCCAGAACAAAATATATGTTTTAACGGACACTATGAAATCTGGCCTGCAACTGCTGGGACACCCGAATCAGGGTATTGCTATTTTGCCAGATTAATTTCACCCCTGAACAAAATATATGTTTTAGCGGACACTATAAATTCTGGCCTGCTACTGCTAGGACAACAGAATCAGGGTATTGCTATTTTCCCAGATTAATTTCACCCCAGAACAAAATATATGTTTTGGCGGACACTATTATATTTTGCCAGCCATAGCTGAAACCACTGATTTATGGTATTGCTATTTTGTCAATTGAATTTCACCCCAGGCCAGAGCAAAATATATGTTTTTGCGGACACTATGAATCCTGGCCTGCAACAGCTGGGACAACAGATTCAGGGTATTGCTTTTTTGGCAATTGAATTTCACCCCAGAACAAAATATATGTTTTGACTGACACAATGAATCCTGGCCTGCAACACCTTGGACACCAGATTCAGGGTATTGCTATTTTGGCAATTGAATGTCAGACCATAACAAAATATATGTTTTTGCGGACACTATGAATCCTGGCCTGCAACAGCTGGGACACCAGATTCAGGGTATTGCTATTTTGGCATTTGAATGTCAACCCAGAACAAAATATATGTTTTTGCTAGAACCCTATGAATCCTGGCCTGAAACAGCTGGGACACCAGATTCAGGGTATTGCTATTTTGGCAATTGAATGTCACCCCAGAACAAAATATATGTTTTGCAAGACACTATGAAATGTGGCCTGCAACAGCTGGGACACCAGATTCAGTGTATTGTTATTTGGCAATTGAATGTCACCCCAAAACAAAATATATGTTTTTGCGGACACTATGAATCCTGGCCTGCAACAGCTGGGACATCAGATTCAGGGTATTGCTTTTTTGGCAATTGAATGTCACCCCAGAACAAAATATATGTTTTTGCTGACACTATGAATCCTGGCCTGCAACAGCTGGTACACCAGATTCAGGGTATTGCTATTTTTGCAATTGAATGTCACGCCAGAACAAAATAAATGTTTTTGCGGACACTATGAGTCCTGGCCTGCAACAGCTGGGACACCAGATTCAGGGTATTGCTATTTTGGCAATTGAATGTCACTCCAGAACAAAATATATGTTTTTGCGGACACTATGAATCCTGGCCTGCAACAGCTGGGAAACCCGATTCAGGGTATTGCTATTTTGGCAGATTAATTTCACCCCAGAACAAAATATATGTTTTGGCGGACACTATTCTATTTTACCACAGCTGAAACCACTGATTTATGGTATTGCTATTTTGGCAATTGAATTTCACCCCAGAACAAAATATATGTTTTGACGAACACTTTGAAACGTGGTCTGCAACAGCTGGGACACCAGATTCAGGGAATTGCTATTTTGGCAAACTAATTTCACCCCAGAACAAAATATATGTTTTGGCAGACAGTATGAAATCTGGCCTGCAACAGCTGGGACACCAGATTCAGGGTATTGCTATTTTGGCAGATTAATTTGACCCCATAAAAAAATATATGTTTTTGCAGACACTATGAATCCTGGCCTGCAACAGCTGGGACACCAGATTCAGGGTATTGCTATTTTGGCAATTGAATGTCACCCCAGAACAAAATATATGTTTTGCAAGACACTATGAAACGTGGCCTTGCAACAGCTGGGACACAAGATTCAGGGTATTGCTATTTTGGCAATTGAATGTCACCCCAGAACAAAATATATGTTTTTGCGGACACTATGAATCCTGGCCTGCAACAGCTGGGACATCAGATTCAGGGTATTGCTTTTTTGGCAATTGAATGTCACCCCAGAACAAAATATATGTTTATGCGGACACTATGAGTCCTGGCCTGCAACAGCTGGGACACCAGATTCAGGGTATTGCTATTTTGGCAATTGAATGTCACCCCAGAACAAAATATATGTTTTTGCGGACACTATGAATCCTGGCCTGCAACAGCTGGGAAACCAGATTCAGGGTATTGCTATTTTGGCAGATTAATTTCACCCCAGAACAAAATATATGTTTTGGCGGACACTATTCTATTTTACCACAGCTGAAACCACTGATTTATGGTATTGCTATTTTGGCAATTGAATTTCACCCCAGAACAAAATATATGTTTTGACGAACACTATGAAACGTGGTCTGCAACAGCTGGGACACCAGATTCAGCGTATTGCTATTTTGCCAGATTAATTTCACCCCAGAACAAAATATATGTTTTAGCGGACACTATGAAATCTGGCCTGCAACTGCTGGGACACCAGAATCAGGGTATTGATATTTTGCCAGATTAATTTCACCCCAGAACAAAATATATGTTTTGGCGGACACTATGAATCCTGGCCTGCAACAGCTGGGACACCAGATTCAGCGTATTGCTATTTTGCCAGATTAATTTCACCCCAGAACAAAATATATGTTTTAGAGGACTCTATGAAATCTGGCCTGCAACTGCTGGGACACCAGAATCAGAGTATTGCTATTTTGCCAGATTAATTTCACCCCAGAACAAAATATGTGTTTTGGCGGACACTATTCTATTTTGCCAGCCACAGCTGAAACCACTGATTCATGGTATTGATATTTTAGGAATTGAATTTCACCCCAGAACAAAATATATGTTTTAGCGGACACTATGAAATCTCAGTCCCAGCTGTTGCAGGCCAGGATTCATAGTGTCCGCAAAAACATATATTTTGTTCTGGGGTCAAATAAATCTGCCAAAATAGCAATACCCTGAATCTGGTGTCCCAGCTGTTGCAGGCCAGATTTCATACTGTCTGCCAAAACATATATTTTGTTCTGGGGTGAAATTAATCTGCCAAAATAGAAATACCCTGAATCTGGTGTCCCAGCTGTTGCAGGCCACGTTTCATAGTGTCCGTCAAAACATATATTTTGTTCTGGGGTGAAATTCAATTGCCAAAATAGCAATACCATAAATCAGTGGTTTCAGCATTTTGCCAGATTAATTTCACCACAGAACAAAATACATGTTTTAGCGGACACTATAAAATCTGGCCTGCAACTGCTGGGACACCAGAATCAGGGTATTGCTATTTTGCCAGATTAATTTCACCCCAGAACAAAATATATGTTTTGGCAGACACTATTCTATTTTGCCAGCCACAGCTGAAACCTCTGATTTTTGGTATAGCTATATTAGGAATTGAATTTCACCCCAGAACAAAATATATGTTTTAGCAGACACTATGAAATCTGGCTTGCAACTGCTGGGACACCAGATTCAGGGTATTGCTATTTTGCCATATTAATTTCACTCCAGAACAAAATATATGTTTTAGCAGACACTATGAAATCTGGCCTGCAACTGCTGGGACACCAGATTCAGGGAATTGCTTTTTTGCCAGATTAATTTCACCCCAGAACAAAATATATGTTTTAGCGGACACTATGAATTCTGGCCTGCAACTGCTAGGACAACAGAATCAGGGTATTGCTATTTTGCTAGATTAATTTCACCCCAGAACAAAATATATGTTTTGGCGGACACTATTCTATTTTGCCAGCCACAGCTGAAACCACTGATTTATGGTATTGCTATTTTAGGAATTGAATTTCACACCAGAACAAAATATATGTTTTAGCGGACACTATGAAATCTGGCCTGCAACTGCTGGGACACCAGAATCGGGGTATTGCTATTTTGCCAGATTAATTTCACCCCAGAACAAAATATGTGTTTTGGCAGACACTATTCTATTTTGCCAGCCACAGCTGAAACCACTGATTTATGGTATAGCTATATTAGGAATTGAATTTCACACCAGAACAAAATATATGTTTTAGCGGACACTATGAAATCTGGCCTGCAACTGCTGGGACACCAGAATCGGGGTATTGCTATTTTGCCAGATTAATTTCACCCCAGAACAAAATATGTGTTTTGGCAGACACTATAAAATCTGGCCTGCAACTGCTGGGACACCAGAATCAGGGTATTGCTATTTTGCCAGATTAATTTCACCCCAGAACAAAATATATGTTTTGGCAGATACTATTCTATTTTGCAAGCCACAGCTGAAACCACTGATTTATGATATAGCTATTTTAGGAATTGAATTTCACCCCAGAACAAAATATATGTTTTAGTGGACACTATGAAATCTGGCCTGCAACTGCAGGGACACCATATTCAGGGTATTGCTATTTTGCCAGATTAATTTCACCCCAGAACAAAATATATGTTTTAGCGGACACTATGAAATCTGCCATGCAACTTCTGGGACACCATATTCAGGGTATTGCTATTTTTCCAGATTAATTTCACCCCAGAACAAAATATATGTTTTAGCAGACACTATGAAATCTGGCCTGCAACTGCTGAGACACCAGATTAAGGGTATTGCTATTTTGTCAGATTAATTTCACACCAGGACAAAATATATGTTTTAGCGGACACTATGAAATTTGGCCTGCAACTGCTGGGACACCAGAATCAGGGTATTGCTATTTTGGCAATTGAATGTCACCCCAGAACAAAATATATGTTTTTGCGGACACGATGAATCCTGGACTGCAACAGCTGGGACACCAGATTCAGGGGATTGCTATTTTGGCAATTGAATGTCACCCCAGAACAAAATATATGTTTTTGCGGACACTATGAATCCTGGCCTGCAACAGCTGGGACACCAGATTCAGGGTATTGCTATTTTGGCAAATGAATGTCACCCCAGAACAAAATACATGTTTTTGCGGACACTATGAATCCTGGCCTGCAACAGATGGGACACCAGATTCAGGGTATTGCTATTTTGGCAATTAAATGTCACCCCAGAACAAAATATACTTTTTTTGCGGACACTATGAATCCTGGCCTGCAACAGCTGGGACACCAGATTCAGGGTATTGCTATTTTTGCAATTGAATGTCACCCCGGAACAAAATTTATGTTTTGACGGACACTATGAAACGTGGCCTGCAACAGCTGGGACACCAGATTCAGGGAATTGCTATTTTGGCAGATTAATTTGACCCCAGAACAAAATATATGTTTTAGCGGACACTATGAAATCTGGCCTGCAACTGCTGGGACACCAGAATCAGGGTATTGCTATT
The DNA here is from genome assembly GCA_033119425.1 of Bufotes viridis. NCBI lineage: Eukaryota > Metazoa > Chordata > Amphibia > Anura > Bufonidae > Bufotes > Bufotes viridis. The sequence continues at coordinate 177,942,464 of CM065591.1, forward strand.
TTGCCAGATTAATTTCACCCCAGAACAAAATATATGTTTTGGCGGACACTATTATATTTTGCCAGCCACAGCTGAAACCACTGATTCATGGTATTGCTATTTTGTCAATTGAATTTTACCCTAGGCCAGAGCAAAATATATGTTTTTGCGGAGACTATGAATTCTGGCCTGCAACAGCTGGGACATCAGATTCAGGGTATTGCTATTTTGGCAATTGAATTTCACCCCAGAACAAAATATATGTTTTGACGGACACTATGAATCCTGGCCTGCAACAGCTGGGACACCAGATTCAGGGTATTGCTATTTTGGCAATTGAATGTCACCCCAGAACAAAATATATGCTTTTGCGGACACTATGAATCCTGGCCTGCAACAGCTGGGACACCAGATTCATGGTATTGCTATTTTGGCAATTGAATGTCACCCCAGAACAAAATATATGTTTTTGCGGACACTATGAATCCTGGCCTGCAACAGCTGGGACACCAGATTCAGCGTATTGCTATTTTACCAGATTAATTTCCCCCCAGAACAAAATATATGTTTTAGCGGACACTATGAAATCTGGCCTGCAACTGCTGGGACACCAGAATCAGGGTATTGCTATTTTTCCAGATTAATTTCACCCCAGAACAAAATATATGTTTTGGCGGACACTATGAATCCTGGCCTGCAACAGCTGGGACACCAGATTCAGCGTATTGCTATTTTGCCAGATTAATTTCACCCCAGAACAAAATATATGTTTTAGCGGACACTATGAAATCTGGCCTGCAACTGCTGGGACACCAGAATCAGGGTATTGCTATTTTGCCAGATTAATTCCACCCCAGAACAAAATATGTGTTTTGGCGGACACTATTCTATTTTGCCAGCCACAGCTGAAACCACTGATTCATGGTATTGCTATTTTAGGAATTGAATTTCACCCCAGAACAAAATATATGTTTTAGCGGACACTATGAAATCTCAGTCCCAGCTGTTGCAGGCCAGGATTCATAGTGTCCGCAAAAACATATATTTTGTTCTGTGGTCAAATTAATCTGCCAAAATAGCAATACCCTGAATCTGGTGTCCCAGCTGTTGCAGGCCAGATTTCATACTGTCTGCCAAAACATATATTTTGTTCTGGGGTGAAATTAATCTGCCAAAATAGAAATACCCTGAATCTGGTGTCCCAGGTGTTGCAGGCCACGTTTCATAGTGTCCGTCAAAACATATATTTTGTTCTGGGGTGAAATTCAATTGCCAAAATAGCAATACCATAAATCAGTGGTTTCAGCATTTTGCCAGATTAATTTCACCCCAGAACAAAATATATGTTTTAGCGGACACTATGAAATCTGGCCTGCAACTGCTGGGACACCAGAATCAGGGTATTGCTATTTTGCCAGATTAATTTCACCCCAGAACAAAATATATGTTTTGGCAGACACTATTCTATTTTGCCAGCCATAGTTGAAACCACAGATTTATGGTATAGCTATTTTAGGAATTGAATTTCACCCCAGAACAAAATATATGTTTTCGCAGACACTATGAAATCTGGCCTGCAACTGCTGGGACACCAGATTCAGAGTATTGCTTTTTTGCCAGATTAATTTCACCCCAGAACAAAATATATGTTTTAGCGGACACTATGAAATCTGGCCTGCAACTGCTAGGACAACAGAATCAGGGTATTGCTATTTTGCCAGATTAATTTCACCCCAGAACAAAATATATGTTTTGGCGGACACTATTCTATTTTGCCAGCCACAGCTGAAACTACTGATTTATGGTATTGCTATTTTAGGAATTGAATTTCACCCCAGAACAAAATATATGTTTTAGCGGACACTATGAAATCTGGCCTGCAACTGCTGGGACACCAGAATCGGGGTATTGCTATTTTGCCAGATTAATTTCACCCCAGAACAAAATATGTGTTTTGGCAGACACTATGAAATCTTGCCTGCAACTGCTGGGACACCAGAATCAGGGTATTGCTATTTTTCCAGATTAATTTCACCCCAGAACAAAATATATGTTTTAGCGGACACTATGAAATCTGGCCTGCAACTGCTGGGACACCAGAATCAGGGTATTGCTATTTTGCCAGATTAATTTCACCCCAGAACAAAATATATGTTTTGGAAGATACTATTCTATTTTGCCAGCCACAGCTGAAACCACTGATTTATAGTATAGCTATTTTAGGAATTGAATTTCACCCCAGAACAAAATATATGTTTTAGCGGACACTATGAAATCTGGCCTGCAACTGCTGGGACACCAGAATCAGGGTATTGCTATTTTGCCAGATTAATTTCACCCCAGAACAAAATATATGTTTTAGCGTACACTTTGAAATCTGCCATGCAACTGCTGGGACACCAGATTCAGGGTATTGCTATTTTGCCAGATTAATTTCACCTCAGAACAAAATATATGTTTTAGCAGACACTATGAAATCTGGCCTGCAACTGCTGGGACACCAGATTCAGGGTATTGCTATTTTGCCAGATTAATTTCACCCCAGAACAAAATATATGTTTTAGCGGACACTATGAAATCTGGCCTGCAACTGCTGGGACACCAGAATCAGGGTATTGCTATTTTGGCAATTGAATGTCACCCCAGAACAAAATATATGTTTTTGCGGACACTATGAATCCTGGCCTGCAACAGCTGGGAAACCAGATTCAGGGTATTGTTATTTTGGCAATTGAATGTCACCCCAGAACAAAATATATATTTTTGCGGACACTATGAATCCTGGCCTGCAACAGCTGGGACACCAGATTCAGGGTATTGCTATTTTGGCAATTGTATTTAACCCCTTAATAAAATATAGAAATTGCTATCCTGAGTTTCTAGGGGTGACAATTCGCACAGCCAAGCCCCTGATGTAGGATATAGCAAAAAAAAAACTAGTATTGATGGATTGTTGGACTTGGTGGCAGCTTCTTCTGGTGCACCACAAGTCACAAAATGGCCGCCGATCAACCCAGAAAATAAGTGACAGAAAAACGCTCTGTGCAGCCTAAAAACCAGCGAGCAAGTAACTAGCAGAAGTTCAATGATTCTCAGCTGTAGATCGATCCGTTCATTCGGTGCTGTTGCTGACTTTACCCTGCCTAATCTCGCCCTGACAGAAGCTACGTCCTCTCCCTACACTAATCAGAGCAGTGTGACGTGCGGCGCTACGTGACTCCAGCTTAAATAGAGGCTCGGTCACATGCTCCACTTGGCCAATCACAGCCATGCCATTAGTAGGCATGGCTGTGATGGGCTCTTAGGGCAAGAAGTAAAACACTAGCTGATTGGCTGCTGTGCAGCCCTTCAGAAAGCAGGAAGAAATCGACGAACAACGGACCCGAACCCGAACTATTTTGAAAATGTCCGGGTTCGATGCTCGAACTGTTCGCTCAACACTAGTAGTGATGAAGTTCAAGTTCATATACTCATTCTAATTAGCAGCAAAGATCAAGAGTAAGTTTTTTACATGTCCATATTTCATACCTTGGACATTGGAAAAAGTCACTGAATCAATCTCTGTGTCTAGTGCAATATTGCCCAGACTATGTGCAGCGGCGTCCCGCTGAAATTAGATACTGTTACTTGTAGTGATTGAGCCAGCATGTATACCAGAACAGTCTTACCGGGAATCTCAACTTCGTATATACCAAGAGGGATGAGAAGTGAACCCGATTAAAACCAACCACATATTCTCACGATGGTGAATATAGAGCTCGCTTTGAAGCAATCTCGAACAAATATGCACTTGATCTCATTCTTCTCAATAGTGAACATTTGCAAAAGGATCTGCGAGTATTGAAAATTAAAATTATCCAAGTAGAGAAATCCTTGAAAAATGCAATGCCAATGGAGGAATGTACTGCTTTTCTTGAGAAGCAAAATGCCTTTCTGAAAAAAATTAGGGGTGAATTGGAAGAAACCAAATGAAGTAAATGGTATCGTGACCAACAAGATTACACCATTGGACATATACGTACAATTGGAACATAGAGAATGTGAATGGGAGATCCACGATAAAGAAATTTAACAACAAAAAGAATCAAGATCAAAGTAAGAATAAAACAGAGAAGGAAAAAACAAAGTATGAGATGGATAACAACCAGCCTTTTTTAGGCGATGCTACTGCGCTACCCCCCAGGTCAAAAATACAAGACGAGGTGGGCGCCGACACGGAAGATCTAGAAAACAGCAAACCGCAAAAGACTTCCCGCAACATGACGTCCAAGGTCTCGAAAAAGAAATGAATAACATAGTGGTAAATATATCTTCACACATATTTGATGAACATTAACTAAAAATTTTGAACAATGGTTTAGCATTTTGTCCACAGGCAAAGATGGACTGGTTCCAGTTGGATCTGGACTTACACCACCTCTTCAGAACTCTGAAACCGAAGGTGTGGTGTGACTCCAGATCCATGGGATTACATGATGTGGATAATAGCCCACAGTTAAATTTGACTTTGAAGCAATTTGATTTATTTGTAAAAAGTGATTTTACACCTGTGATAAACTCGCATGCTCTTGAGACGTTTATGGAGTCAGTTAAAAGGGATATTGCACAACTTAAAGATAATGTATGTGGTCAACCATTGACGAGACCGAATGTCACTAAAGTTGAAATGGATGCATTGGAGAGGTTGTCCAGAAACCACAATCTCACCATTAAACCACTGACAAGGGGGGTGCGATCGTGGTGATGGACACCCCTAAATACATCCAGGAGATCGATAGACAATTTTCTGCAAATGATATGTATGAGGCGGTGTCGAGGGACCCTAAGTTTGAGATTATGAAAATTATTGAGGAGAAAATCAATGTGGCCTCAAATGAAGGTACAATAGATGCAGTTTTTGGTGGTGAAGTCTCCAGTAACGCCTCTGATATACGTTCTTCCAAAAATCCACAAGAGCCTGATTTACCCCCCTGGTCGCCCGATTATTTCGGGCAGGGGATTAATCTTGTCTAATATTGCGATTTTTTTGGACAGAGCACTGAGGCAATTCGCGGTGTAAGCAAGGTTGTATGTCAGAGACACTGGAGACTTTTTACATAAGATCGCAAAGATTTGAGTTACAGAAGATGTGATATTGGCGTCCTTCACTATTGTCTCGCTGTATACATCAACAGGGCATGAACAGGGACTTGAAGCGGTACGTGATATGTTACGTGATATGTTACAATATTCCCAATATATGGAAATATTTTTGTGCGATCATTGGAGGAACGCGTCAGCTATGTCTCTCCCCACTTCAGCAATGTGCTTGGGTGGTGGAGATACATAGATGTCGTGTTTATTGTTTGGAAGGGTACAAGTGATTCGCTACATGTATTTCACGATTTTTTAAATAACATGGATACCAACATAAAATTTACGTTAACAGCCTCTAGTGAACGGGTGCAATTCTTGGACACGCAGCTATATGTGGATAAAGGGAGCCTACATACAGCTTTAAATATGAAAGCGACAGATAAACATACGATTTTACATTTTTCGAGTGGACACCCACGAAAAACGATTAGGTCACTACCTTACGGCCAAATGTTGAGAGTAAAAAGAATTGTAGACAATGAGGAACATGCGGAAGGTGCTTTAAAAAAATTGGAAAACTCATTTGAAAAAAGAGGTTACCCTTAAAAGGTTATCCAGGGGAATAGGAGTAAAGCTGACCAAATAACTCGTGATACTTTGTTAAAAGTTAAAACGAAACAAAATATGGAGAGGATACCATTTGTAACAACATTTAATGAACTAAGTCTGGCAGTGAAGCGTATTGTGCGTTCACATTGGGGTGCATTGAGGAGCGGATTCCCTGCGATTTCGGCCTTCGCTGCACCTCCTTTGATGTCGTACAAACGTTCCAGAAATATCAAAGATAGGATTTTTAGAACAGAGGTAGAGGGTCACAAAAAACCAATCCAACAGACTCTATTTAAAACTAAGAGGACAGGTTGTTACCCATGTTTGCGATGTGTGAATTGCAAGTATCTACAGAAGGGTAGGGAATTCACGCATCCACAGACAGGGGAACGATTTGATATTAAAGAATATTTTACTTGTGATTCTTCGTGGGTAGTATACGTATTATGGTGCCCATGTCACTTGCTCTATGTAGGGGAGACCACGTGTGATATCAAGGCGAGATTTAATAACCATTGACAGTCTATCAGAGATAAAAGGAAAGATCTTCCTGTGGCTAAACATTTTTTCGGAGAAACAGCATAAGGAACAGGATCTGAAATTCATGATTTTAGAAAGAGTTAATGTTTTGAAAAGAGGAGGGGAGAGACTTACTCTTTTGAAGAAATTCAAATTAAAATAGATACATCGCCTTGGTAACCCCATGGGTTAAATGTAAATTACCGTGTTACAGTGGGTATAAGATAGAGGGCATTGGCTCCCGTTGCATGAGCTCCAGATACATCATTACATTGAGTGTAAAGACCAGATATTAATTTTTTCATAGATAATTACATTTTTTCTGTATTACAGTTATGTGGATTCAGGGGACGAGAGAGGCGTTCTGCAAGGTGATTTAATAGTGCCAATAATTCTTTATGCGATATTTGACATAGATGGTATTTATACACAATGTCGCATGCGGGTATTGGCGGTAATTCACACCGACTTTCAAGCATGTGATAGTTTGTGGTGAAGAGCTACTGATGTGGTGTGGATGAGTGACTGTGCATGAACTATCAGGGCGGTGAGTTGCATTGTAGTATAGAGGTATAATTGCATGAATATAGTGAGTACGAGGATAAAAAATGATCCCCAAAAAATTTTTCTTTTTTTTTTAAATTTTGAAAAAAATGTTCTATTTTTTAATAATGCAGTGGCTTTATATGCACTCACGTCACTGGATTTCTGTGTAGGCTAGTCCACACCACGAGATATGACGCCGGAATGAGCGTATATATATATATATATATATATATATATATAAAAAATTATGTACCTTGCAGATGGATGGTGTTCACACCATGCGTTTAAAAAAAAAAAAAAAACAGCAATCTGGATGAATTGCATAGAATTGCAGAACGCAATGAACTAACTATAGCCAAGGGATTTTATTGTGGTTTTAAAACGCACTTGCACTTTGTTGTAATATGTGATTGCTTATATAGATTTTTATGTGAGGGTGCACTTTGCTGGCACAAAGCACTTCATACAAAGACATCTATGGGGATATGTACCAAGAACACAATATGAGAAGATATTGGAAATATTTGAATAGACTGAATTTTTTTAACAACACTTGACTTTGTATCATCTGTTATTAATTGTAATCACTTGATTAAATAATTATGTACAGATGTAATGAAAAGCTGGATATGTATATAGACCCCAGAATGATTTTGGTCTGTGCACTTGGCTTGAGCAGGATCCCGGAAGGGGATTGACACGTTGCTTATTTTGTGTCACATGTGTGAATAAAGACACTGCTTTTTTTTTCACAAGAAGAGTGCTGCATTGATTTTTCATGGATATACATGCCTGATGTCAAGGGCGAGACGCGTGCACCTGATAAACCATAAAAGCGAGTGCTGCCAGAATTATTATATTATATATATATATATATATATACTAACCATAAATAATAAACAATACTATTGTTAGCCAAACGCTCCATGCCTGTAGTGCTGCCCCTTCATGTGGGCAAGGGTGCCGGGCTCCCTCATTCCCTCCTGCTGCCATGCTGACAAGTGCAGGCAGTTGGTAGCTTAAACTGTTGTATCTGTGCTCCGTGCTTCTTTCCTGCTTAGAGTCTTTTACTGTTTGTTAGGGTGTGCACGAGCGTCTGTCTCCTTTTGTGAGGCTGGGTTGTAGGGTGTATTTAAGGGTACTTTGTGCCTCAGGAAGGCATCTGACCAATCTTGGTCACTAGCAAGTCTAGTTCCTTGTGTGAAGGCGCTTTAATGTGTTCCAGACACTGCTTCTCGATTAAACGGACTTTGCTTAATTACCGCCTGCTCCTGACCTTGGACTTTGATTACAGACTTTGCTTGATTGCTGCCTGCCCAGACTCCAGACTTCCTGACCACGTCTTTTCCCTTGATGTTTTGTTGGAGTAGTCTCCAAGTCATTGCTCCCGGTTAGCCAGAATCCTACACCACACTGATGTCAAGCTCCGTGTCAACACCTGGGGTGGCAGCCTAGGTGGAGACCGAACCACAAATTTGGCATACTTTAGGATTCGGCTGAGGTTTACCAGGGAATACTCCCTGCTTCGGCTGGGGGTTGCCGGTTGTCTCGGTGCCTTGCAGGTGGTTTCTGGCCCAGAGGGACTGGAAAAGGTTTATGGTGGGCTCTTCTCTTACGGAGAGGGCCTGCGATAGACCACAACCTTGTGCACGTTTTTGTGTGGCACACTGTACGATTTTGTTGAGCAGGTGTAGAAAGCACACTCTAAAAAAAAGAGCTGTCTGTGGATGGATAACTGGCTTCGGTCTTCACCTATCACATGCTTAAAGGTTTGTAAAAGAGCTGGGGCTCCATGGTTATTTTGAATATTGCACTGGTATTTCTGACCCCCAGGTTAGCTGCCACTGACCAGCTTGCATAACAGTTTGCACAGGCCATGGATCCCACTTATCAGAATCTGCCAAGCCTCGCCGAACTGTAACGGGAGATAGTTCAGCAGAGAGAACATCAGGATCATATTTTGTCCTATCTACGCAGTGTGAACATGCACCTTAATGACCTGACACCCACCAACACTACAACTTCAGTTCCCCCTGCATCTGCTAACCTGGCACCTGCTCCGCCGACTCCTTATGTGCCAGGATGAAGCCCCTGTCTGTCAGCTCCACTACGCTTTAATGGAGACCCTAAACAGTGCAGGAGGTTCATTAATCAGTGCACTCTGCACTTTGAACTGTTGCCACATCAGTTCATCTCTAACAGAGCCAAGGTCTCTTTTTTAATGTCACACATTACAGGAGAGGCCCTGTCCTGTATCAACCCACTCTGGGAGAGGAGTGACCCAGTCATTATGGATCTATAGGCCTTTCTAAAAGCTGTCTGTATAGTGTTTGACTAACCAGGATGCACCACCTCACCCGCATCTTCTATACTGCATCTGCGCCAAGGTAGTCAGTCTGTAGGCCAGTATGCAGTCCAGTTCCGGACCATTGCCTTTAAATTGGGCTGGAACAATAAGGCTTTAGTGGCTGCTTTCTGGGAGGGTCTCTCCTTGAAAATTAAGGATGAACTTCCCGGTCGGGAAGTTTCCTTTACCCTGGATGACCTTATTTTCCTGGCCACCTGGATTGATCTGTGCTTCCAGGAATGTTCTAAGGAGGTAGCACGTGTGAGTAGACCCTATCGTCCAGTGTCTTCTTTCAAGTGGTCTTCAGTCCCTCCACGTAGGCCGCTGGGCCAGAACCCATGCAGGTTGAATGAGTCGGGCTGACTGAACAAGAACGTGATCACCGTTGTACAAGGTGACTTTGCTTCTACTGTGGTGATGCTGGAAATTTTCACCATGCCTGTACCCTAAAGTTGGAAAACTACCGAGCCTCGGGTCTGTTGGGGATGCGACCCTAGGTGAAGTGAAGTTCTCTCCCCCTCTGACTCTGCCTGTAACCCTGTCATTGGGAGATGTTTGATTCACGGAGACAACGCTTCTGGATTCCCGGATGCCTGCAACAAGGCCTAGTGGTGGATCGCCTGTAAATTACTCTGACGGTATAGTCCATCAATGGTAAGGCTCTATCTGAATCCATACAGTTCATCACTGAACCTGTAAAATTACAGGAGGGAGCGATTTTGTTCCTGATCCTCTCAAGAGGAGAAGCCTCAACACATCCTGCAAAAATCGCTGTTTTTCCTTACATAGTTACATCTTTTTTTCAACCATATTAACAATGTAAGTCCATCAAGTTCAACCAAGGGATAGGTGGGGACGCAAATCCCAGAAGAAATTGAGATTCAGATTTCTACAAGTTGTCTGAGATTCCGCCTGGAAAGACTGGTTGCGGAGACCCTCAGGAAGCAAATTGTACTCTGGGGTCATACCTCAAAAATTGCAGGTCTCCCGGGACAATAAAAGACTTTCAAGCTTGTTGCTCAATTGTAATGGTAGCTATTCATGCGGCAAGGCATCGAAGAGTTTGTCGCTGAATGTCCGTAATGTGCACAGAATAAAGCATCCAAGCAATGTCCTGCGGGACTCTTACTTCTTATTCTTGTTCCTGAGGCTCTTTGGAAACAGATAGCCATGGACTTTATTACTGATCTACCCTTGCCCTCTGGTTGTTCTGTGATTTGGGTTGTGGTGGAACATTTTTCCAAAATGGTGCACAACGTCCCTCTGCCAGTTCTTCCTTCTGTTCCTCAGCTGGAGAAAAAACTTATTGAACACATTTTTGGCACCCATTGTTTCTCCACCATATTGTGTTAGATAGAGGTGTGCAGTTCACATCCAAGTTCTGGAGAGCTCTCTGTAAGCTATTTTCAGGCGCTTCTGCCTCAGGAAGACGCCTGAGCAAGCTTGGTCACTAGCCAGTCTAGTTCCTTTTGTGAAGGTGTTTGGAAGTTTCTTCTTTACTGTGTACTGGATGCTACTTCTCAATTAACTCCGGACTTCCTGACCACATCTTTTCCCTTGGTATCTCTGACCCACAGGTCAGCTGGCACTGACCCGGGGACTGCTTTGGAGTTGTACCTGGTAACTACCCTAATAGCCCAAGCCTATCCTCACCATCAGAGACTCTGTTGAAGACCAGATAGTTACTTAGTCACGCCCCTCCAGGGTATAGCCGGTCAGTGGCACAGTAGATCCACACCAGCTTGCATATCAACTATTAATTTATGCCTTTATTGAGCTAGCTAAACTATTGAACATGTGTTTTTATAGACACATCAAAAAAACATGTATATAATGCAAAAAAGAAAATGATTATTTGGGTCATCTACAAGAATTCCTGAATATAATGTTAACAGAAATCATGCAACAATCTTAGAATCTTAAAAAGCCTTTCCCTAACGAGAGATTAGCTTAAAATCTCACATCTATGATGTGTAATAAGATACATGCAATCTGAACAATTTGTTGGAAGAAGAAAATAAATATATTCAAATCCTAGGAGACTTTGAAAGATTTCATCCAAAGTAAGCCATCTGCTGTAGCTTATAAGACTGCAGACTTTGTGGTCTAGAATGTTCTTTTTGTCAATAAAGAAAAAAAAAGATATGCAAATGAAGGGCAAGGGTCAATGCCACTGACAGTCTATTTCCATCTGGCTTTGGAACACCAACACTTTTGTTATAAATGATCTATCAAATGGCTCATCATGATCTCATGATTGATCAGCAGCATCGGAGCTGATTAACAGACTACAGCTTGTACTGCCAGTTAAGTAGCAGCTTTTATAAATACAATAGATGGAGCAGTTTACTGAGAAAAGCAACAAAACTGATACATCTTTTTGTTCAGCCTTTAAAATGATGTTCAGTGAAAATGATCAATGCGTTTTGGCACTGGCTTAATGGGGCTTAGAATAAAACATGTCTATAGATGACAATTTCTTATACAAGAAATACATTTCCTTATTTTGGATCTACCGTGAGTCCTATCATTGAGCTTTCTCACTATTTCAATGCCTTTACTTTGCTTTTATACCTATAAAAGTAGTTGTTTATCAAAAGAAAGTAATGGGATTCATAGAACAGTAGATTGGTAAATTATTTTGCTTCCTTTTTAAAATCCATAAATGTGTCAGGCCTATACTTTAGGTGCCATTACTGTGAGCAGTACATTTTTGAGAATGAGAATAAAAGCCTACCTTCAGAAGATGGCTTAAATCCCTTCCCTTCCCTTACTTTACTGTTTTGCATGGACATGGGCATTCTGTATTATTGGGTCTCGAATACTGCAATGCAGTTATCTCTTTATTTTGATTACCATATATTGTACATTAACCCCTTCAATCACCGTGACATACCCGTATGTCACAGTGGTTGAGGTAATGTATGGACTGGGCTGCTGCAGTGAGCCCACTCCATACATGGTGAATGCTGGCTTTATAATACAACAGGCACCAGGCCGCAATGTCAGGGAAAGGCGATCCCACAGGCGATCCCATACGCCCTTGAGGAAGCCAAAAGGCGAAACGATCGTCGGGTGGTTACATTAGTCTGTATGCTTCAATTGTGATGGTTGGGGCTGGGAATGGGTAGCTTATTGTTAGGGTTTGACATGCCTTTTGGTACTTATGCACTTTATTGCTTCTTAGTTTAAACCTTATTCATTATTGCATTCAATTTTTGGTATACCCTTCAACCCTCTCTCCCCTTTATATATCTATGCACTGATCAGACCGTTGTATGTCTCTTTGGGAGGTACTTTCCTCCATTCTGTTTATGCCTACCAACATTTTGTATGTGTATGTGGATCATGTTTATGATGAATTTTTTATTATTCAATAAAGGTATATTTGATTATTATGTGACTGTGTAGTGTGTGTTTATAGGAGTGTCAAACTTCAAAATATGAAGTTCGCTCATCCCTACGCATTTTATATACTATCCTTTTATGTGGTACAGTATTAAATGCTTTGGAGAAGTCAAGATATACAACATACATTGATTTGCCGCGGTCAAATCTAGAACATACTGTTCTGTCCTCAGATGCAAATCTAGCTATTTGTTAGTGTATTCCAGTGCAGACATTGTATTGCCTGTTTGTGAATTTCATTTGCATTATATTGTTTGGTAACAGCACCATCTACTGGTGGTTTAGTGTATTTTTTCTAGCCTAAAGTTTCTATGCATTACGTTCCTAAGGCATTGTGGGTACTTCCTGGTTCTTGGTAATCTCGTGCTTGTTAGAAGCAGTAGCCATTTTATGTCTGTGTGAGAAGCCACTCTCTCACTTGTTTCCTGCTTATCATCTGTTTTGCAGCCTGTTTTCAAGCATAGTCGGTAAGGACACTATCTGTATGACATTATGCTGTAGTTTATTATATGTTTGTTGCATTAGATAGCTCTTTGCCTATTTGCATTGCTATCTCATATACTGTATGTATAGCTGATTGCCTGTACCCTAGGTAATGTACAATTGATATATTCTGAAATACTTTATTTTCGTAAGAAGACAGGAGGTTTAGCTACATGTCATATTACAGACCGTGCTAAAGTGTATGAGGACAGTATATTGAAATGACTGCCGAGAACAAGCTCAGAAGATCAGATTAGACAGAGCCCGCCATTATCCACTCAGAGCCTGTATATGGATATCGCAACAGTCTCCTAACGGTCGCACCAAATATCAGACTATACGATGCCCGCCATTATCCACGCAGACCCTACTTATAAATATTGCAGCAGTCTCTTAACAGTCACACCATGTCTAACAGTCGAGCATCTGCAGTCAAGACAAGGTCCCGAATAAGTGGCTCTAGTAGGACATCGATCAGAGAAGCTGCCGCCATTGCCCGCGCAAAAGCAGAGGCTGCAAAAGCAAAATCCAGCTATACAGAACAAGAAATGCAGATAAAGCTGGAGAAAGCACAACTTGAAGTGACTCTTGTAAAACTAGCCGCAGATAAAGAGACAGCAGCTTAACTCAAAATGATTTGCTGACAGGCCAAGCCAACATGCTTATTCGGATCATCAGAAAGTCAACTATCAGTCTCCTTGCAGCAAACTAGAGAATACACATCAGAGTGAAACCGGCTACAACACCTTCTCTTCAAAACAGAGAACCAGAAATCTGTCCCTGCTTAGAGAGATGCCCTCCCTTCAGAATGGCATTACGCAGACCAGATTAAACCAGAGACTTCCAACAGGTAGGGCCATGCATCACACATTTGCTCTGACAACACACCACCAGATGGTTCCGATGCCAATCAAGCCACAATGGACTTTGCCAAGTTCCTTGTTCGACGTGAACTGGTCACCAACGGACGGTAAAATTCAGCGACCATGCTGAGAACTATAGAGCTTGGCGAGCTTCCTTCCAAAATGCCGTCATAGACCTGTATATGCAATCCTAGATGACCAAAGTAACAGGTCGTTAGTTAAGTCTGCCTTCTTTGCTAGCTTCAACATCAGAGGACCCGGTGCACCCTACTCTCTAAAAACTTGTGCTGATATTGTGGAAACAGCCGGAAGGAGAGCAAGCGGCTACATAGTTCAGTCCAGGGATGGTCAAGTGTGTCTGTCTTTACCAACTATACTGGAATGTAACCAGATTCCTGACAATAGGTCTGAGATACCTACGCCAGAAGTAGCAGCGCATTAGCCTCACCTGAAGCATATAAGTAACCTGTTCCCGAACCTTGATCCAGAGGCTCAGATAGTCTTAATCCTCGGGAGAGATATCCAACAAGTCCACAAGGTTAGGCAGCAGATCAATGGCCCTCGCAAAACTCAATACGCCCAGAGACTTGACCTAGGATGGGTCATTGTAGAAGTCTGTTTGGGAGGTGTACACAAACCGACAACAGTCAACAGCATGCTTACCACTACACTTGAGAATGGACACTCATCTCTCCTCCAACTATGCGAAAATCACTTCTTCATTAAGGAACTGCCTCAAAGCACTTCATTACCAGGTATCATTACAGGTCTGGCCTACGATCACTTCAACTGGGATGGCAATCAAGACCATCTAGGATCCACAGTCTTCCGTAAGACTAAAGAGGACAAGATGTCATTTGAAGATAGACTGTTTTTAGATATAATGGAGCAAGGAATGGTGCAGGACGAAACAAAAAGCTGGGTTGCATGCCTACTCTTCAAGCCTCAAAGACAACGCTTACCCAACAATAGGGAACAAGTTTTCAAACGGTTCGTCTCTCTTAGACACAGCCTATGAAGTAATCCTGAGATGAGAGATCACTTCTTTACCTTCATGGAGAAGATATTCCAGAACGGTCATACAGAGTTAGCACCCATACTTCAAGACTCGGAAGAGCGCTGGTACCTGCCCATGTTTGGGGTGTATCACCCGAAGAAACCAGGCCAGATCAGGGTAGTGTTTGACTCAAGTGCCAGGTATGAAGGCATATCATTGAACACTGTTCTGTTGTCAGGCCCGGATATAAACAATAAGCTCATAGGAGTGATTCTCTGTTTTCGCAGAGACTCTGTTGCATTCACAGCTGATATCCAACAGATGTTTCATTGCTTCCTAGTCAACAAGGAACATAGAAATTTCTTGATATTCTTATGGTACAAGGACAACAATCCCTCTAAAGATGTTACAGAGTATCGTATGAAGGTTCATATCTTCGGCAATAGTCCTTCTCCTGCAGTTGCCATCTATGGATTAAGACATGTGGCTCAGAAAGCAGAAGAAAAGTATGGAGCGGATGTCAGACTCTTCGTAGAGAAGGATTTCTATGTGGATGACAGATGAGATTGCAATCAGTCTTCTTAAAAGAACCCTGGAGATGCACTTGCTTTCTAACCTGAGGTTACACAAGATCGCTTCTAACAGCCAGAAATTGGTGTCTCAGGACCATTCAGAGGACTTAAAGGGTTTAGACCTAGGCCTTCAGTGCAACAGAGCCTTGGCCTATTCTGGGACAAAAAAACTGATATTTTCACCTTCCAGGTTAAGATAAACCATTTACTCATAGGAGAGTACTGTCAGACATATGCAGTTTATAGGACCAACTGGGATTTGCAGCTCCTCTAATCATCAAAGGTAAAGCTATGTTAAGAGACTTCACCAGAGAAGTGTCAAACTGGGACACTCCTCTTCCCATGAAGGAAAGAGCTAGGTAGATGGAATGGAAAAATTCTCTTACAACCTTAGCTGATCTTCACATAGCTCGACCATATGTTTCTGTACCAACTACCGAGGTTGAGAAACAAAGACTTTGCGTTTTCTGCGATGCTTCAGTCAAAGCAATTGCAGCTGTAGCTTACTTGAATATGTTAGATACCAACGGACAATGCCACTTGGGATTCGTCATGAGCAGAGCAAAACTCCATGAACATACGATGTGTGCCGGGGTGTTAGCAGTGGAGTTAGCCGAACTCATCTCTACAGAAATTGACCTGGAGATTAAAGACTCAGAGTTCTATACCGATAGCAAGATATTACTAGAATATATCTGTAATGAAGCTAGACACTTCTATGTCTACGTCAAAAACAGAGTGCTAAGGATCAGAAGGTCTACCTCTCCTGCACAATGAAAATATGTACCTACGCATATCAACCTAGCAGACCAAGCAACTAGTTCCGCCGCTGCTAACCGTCTCAAAAATACAAATTGGTTTACAGGCCTTTTTGTATAGACCTGTGCCCAACACAGAGGAAACTACCATGTTCAAATTAGTAGACCCACATGCCAATGTTGAGATACGTCCTCATGTATCTGTGTTACATACCAAGATTTTTAACCACTGCCTAAAATCCTATAGATTCAGTAGGTTCTCTACTTGGAGATCTCTTGTCCATGTCATCACTTGCCTGACTCACATCGCTCGGTTATACAAAGCAACCTCATCGGCAGATAAAAGTATCTGTAGACTTGTACGCAAGGTAGAGTTGAAAATACAGAGACAGGGTGAGACCAAGTTGTTTCTCAGACCAGCAGGGGAACTTGTTCTACTGTTTGCGTCCAACGATTACAATAGTGACGTCGGCTGACGTCAAGCGGGGAGTGTTCTGTCCTCGACGCAAATCTAGCAATTTGTTAGTGTATTCCAGTACAGACATTATATTGCTTGTTTGTGAATTTCATTTGCATTATATTGTTTGGTAACAGCACCATCTACTGGTAGTTAAGTGTATTTTTTCTAGCCTGAAGTTTCTATGCATTATGGGAAGTTCCCAAGTCATTGTGGGTACTACCTGGTTCTTGGTGATTTTGTGCCTTATAGAAGCAGTAGCCATTTTATGTCTGTGTGAGAAGCCACTCTCTCACTTGTTTCCTGCTCATCATCTGTTTTGCAGCCTGTTTTCAAGCATAGTCGGTAAGGACACTATCTTTATGACATTATGCTGTAGTTTATTATATGTTTGTTGCATTAGATAGCTCATTTATTGCCTATTTACATTGCTATCTCATATACTGTATGTATAGCTGATTACCTGTACCCTATGTAATGTACAATTGATATATTCTGAAATACTAATGTTTTATTCTGTAGTTTCATCTTTCCTGTCACAATCTACAATCAATAAAAATAAGGTTAAAACAACACAGCTTTCTTTTTGTAAGAAGGCAGGAGGTTTAGCTACATGTCAGATTACAAACCGTGCTAACGTGTATGAGGACAGTATACATTCCTCCTCCTAGAAACTGATTAAATCAGTTTGACATGGCCGATCCCTCATGAAGCCATGCTGATATGGTGTTATTTGCTTACTTTAGTTGAGGTACTCCAATATAACATCAGAAAACCTTCAAACAGTTTACCCACAACAAATGTTAAAATTACCAGCCAATAGATTTCGGGCTCTATTTTTGGACCTTTTTTGAATATATTAGTACCACCTTTGCTATGCGCCAATCCTGTGAAACGCTCTTTGTAAATATAGAGTCCTTAAATATCAGCAATATGGGACTGGCTATGACATTACTTAATTCTATTAGGATACGGGGGTGTATGCCATCTGGTCTCGGTGATTTGTCTATTTTAATCTTTTTAAGAAGCAACTTCACTTCTTAATGGGTAAGACAGGTCACTTTTACTGCGGAATTTGCTTTTACATTCTGCATTTCATATAATGCCCTTATTACATTTTTTTGTAAAGTACTTTATTAATGGTTTTTGTATTTTTAATACACCGTTGTCTCCCTAAAGTGCATGTTTCGCTGTGCGCTTAAAATCTACTTTTCAGTACACAGCTGACTTGTCAGCAGTGTACAGAGTACACATTTTATCAATGGAGCCACAGCGCATTAAGTATGGGCAGGAGCGCATATTGTGTTCCTGCCCATGCCCCCCGGAGGTTTACTAAATCCTAGCATAGCACATGGGTACCCTGTAACCATATTCTATGCCAGGATTACCTCAGCGGAGCTGGCTCCTGCTTCTGTCTGCTTTGCAAAGCTGAGGGCTGACTCTTACATCAACACTACATTAACTGGGGAATGAACAGAACACTTACATGATAACCTCCTTTTCATAGATTCAGCTGCATATTCGTCATTTCCTAGGCTCCTCTTCTGTCATCCAACATGGTTTCTCAGACTGTCTGATGTACAATGTGCTTCACTAGTCCAACACACTTCCTGCTTCTCCAGCCCTGCACTTGGATTGGCTACCATTGGTCACATGACTAGTACTGGTCAATCTGAGGGCAGATGGAGGTATCTTGAATAATTGAATGCACACTGTGCATCGTGTAGTCTGAGAATTAGTGCGACTATTTTGGATGGCAGAATAAAAACCTAGGAATTGGTGGATCTGTAGCTGAAAAGATTAAAACAACGTCACTGTGTAAGTGGTCAGTAGAGATGGCCCGAACTATTCGCCGGCGAACAGTTCCCGGCGAACATAGCTTGTTCGCGTTCGCCTCTGCCGGGCGAACATATGCGATGTTCGGTCCGCCCCCTATACATCATCATTGAGCAAACTTTGACCCTGTACCTCACAGTCAGCAGACACATTCCAGCCAATCAGCAGCATACCCTCCCTCCCAGACCCTCCCACCTCCTGCACAGCATCCATTTTAGATTCATTTGGAATTTGCAGTCTTAGTGAGAGGAGGGAGAGTGTAATTGCTGCTGATTTAATAGGGAAATTGATAGCTAGGCTAGTGTATTCAGCGTCCAGTCCAGTCCTGAAAGACTCATCTGATCTCTGCTGTAAGGACAGCGTCCTGACAGCACCCCAAAAAGCCCTTTTTAGGGCTGCAACATTAGTCTGCTTTTTTTTTCCTTTATATGCATATTGCAGTTGCATGGCCTGCCTGTGTGTGAGGAGCTGCAGGCCCACAGACTGTAGTGTGCCCACTGCCAGTGCCCGCCCCTGTTATCCCGTGTGGTACAGGACTTTGCATCAAAAAAGGCATTTAATTTTTACACTTTAATCTAAGGTTAGTTGCCTGCCAGTGTGTGTCAGGCTGACTTCCACTGACTGTAGTGTGCCCACTGCCAGTGCCCACCCCTGTCATCCCGTGTGGCACAGGACTTTGCATCAAAAAAAGGCATTTAATTTTTACACTTTAATCTAAGGTTAGTTGCCTGCCAGTGTGTGTCAGGCTGACTTCCAGTCACTGTAGTGTGCCCACTGCCAGTGCCTACCACTCATACCGGCTGGCAGAGGACTTTGCATCAAAATAGGCATTTAATTTTTACACTTTAGTGTAATTTCAGCTGCTTGCCTGCTGCTAGTGTGTGTCAGGCCGACTTCCACTGACTGTAGTGTGCCCACTGCCAGTGCCCACCCCTGTCGTCCCGTGTGGCACAGGACTTTGCATTTGCATAAAAAAAAGGCATTTAATTTTTACACTTTAATCTAAGGTTAGTTGCCTGCCAGTGTGTGTCAGGCTGACTTCCAGTGACTGTAGTGTGCCCACTGCCAGTGCCTACCACTCATACCGGCTGGCAGAGGACTTTGCATCAAAATAGGCATTTCATTTTTACACTTTAGTGTAATTTCAGCTGCTTGCCTGCTGCTAGTGTGTGTCAGGCCGACTTCCACTGACTGTAGTGTGCCCACTGCCAGTGCCCACCCCTGTCGTCCCGTGTGGCACAGGACTTTGCATTTGCATCAAAAAAAGGTATTTAATTTTTACACTTTAATCTAAGTTTAGTTGCCTGCCAGTGTGTGTCAGGCTGACTTCCAGTGACTGTAGTGTGCCCACTGCCAGTGCCTACCACTCATACCGGCTGGCAGAGGACTTTGCATCAAAATAGGCATTTAATTTTTACACTTTAGTGTAATTTCAGCTGCTTGCCTGCTGCTAGTGTGTGTCAGGCCGACTTCCACTGACTGTAGTGTGCCCACTGCCAGTGCCCACCCCTGTCGTCCCGTGTGGCACAGGACTTTGCATTTGCATAAAAAAAAGGCATTTAATTTTTACACTTTAATCTAAGTTTAGTTGCCTGCCAGTGTGTGTCAGGCTGACTTCCAGTGACTGTAGTGTGCCCACTGCCAGTGCCCACTACTCATACCGGCTGGCACAGGACTTTGCATAAAAAAAGGCATTTCATTTTTACACATTAGTCTAATTTCAGTTGCTCACCTGCTGCTAGTGTGTGTCAGGCCGACTTCCACTGACTGTAGTGTGCCCACTGCCAGTGCCCACCACTGATACCGGGTGGCACAGAAGCTTGCCGATAAATAAGGCATTTCATTTTTACACATTAGTCTAATTTCAGTTGCTTGCCTCCTGCCAGTGTGTATTAGGCCCACCTCCACAGACTGTAGTGTGCCCACTGCCAGTGCCAACCACTGATACCGGGTGGCACAGTAGCTTGACTATAAATAAGGCATTTAATTTTTACACATTAGTCTAATTTCAGTTGCTTGCCTGCTGCCAGTGTGTGTCAGGCCCACTTCCACAGACTGTAGTGTGCCCACTGCCAGTGCCCACCACTGATACAGGGTGGCACAGTACCACTTATCGGAAAAAAATGACAGGCAGAGGCAGGCCACCCCGCAGGGGCCGTCGTGGTCGTGGTGCTGTGATTTCCACTGTCCCTGGAATAATGCCTAGTGTTCAGAGGCCATGTACCCTGAACCCGAAAAATACTGAGGACGTAGTTGACTGGCTTAGACAGGACACCCAATCTTCAACAGCTTCCGCTAAGAACCTTGACGCACCATCCTCCTCCAGCTCAGCTTTGGTCACCTGCTCTCAAGTTACCACGCACCCGCCCGCCGCTGATAGGAATAGTACTAGTTAAGACACCACTCATATAGGGTGTCACAGCACATTGCTCTGTGCACGCGCAGTGCCCCAATTTGGGAGTATGAGGACCGACCAAGCTGCTTTTCCATCTCCCGGTTCCTGAAATCAATTCAGTTTGGTGTATGAGAGTTTGGTCTGTCATTGTGAAGGCAGTCGAAGGTACCAGGCCTAAATTTTTTTCACAAAAGGCAATCCCTGATATGGGATGTAACAGGGATTAAACTGATGAGAATAGTACTACAGAAAATACCACTCATATCGGGTGTGACAGTAAATTGCACGGCGCAGACGCAGTCACCGTGGTTTAAAACAGAGTGGAGGAGCCAGCATTTTTTAACCATCTCCCCGTTCGAAAAATCTATTCAATGAATGGCCCCCAGATTGGGGACGTTAGAGGATTAAACTGATGAGAATAGTACTACAGAAAATACCACTCATATCGGGTGTGACAGTAAATTGCACGGCGCAGACGCAGTGACCGTGGATTAAAACAGAGTGGAGGGAGCCAGCGTTTTTAACCATCTCCCCGTTCGAAAAATCTATTCAATAAATGGCCCCCAGATTGGGGACGTTAGAGGATTAAACTGATGAGAATAGTACTACAGAAAATACCACTCATATCGGGTGTGAGAGTAAATTGCATGGCGCAGACGCAGTGACCGTGGATTAAAACAAAGAGGAGGGAGCCAGCGTTTTTTTAACCATCTCCCCGTTCGAAAAATCAATTCAATTGACCTTTCGGGGACCCTTGGTGTTGTACGTGGCTGGGTGGAGGAAGAAACCTTCAATGACATCACCGGGACGTGGCTAGCTTGGTATCCAACCTTGTGCAAATGGGGAGTTTGCGGTTGTGCAAATGGACTGTTTGCGGTGCATTAAAAGAGGAGTTTGGTATGTCAATGTCTGAGAATCGGGCTTAACCCTTACACTACCTGATCGATACAACATCATACCTGATCGTATACACACACTGGATGTTTTAAAGCATGTTATTCCAAACAATTTAGGAATGTTAGTTGATTTATGCCCTTTATGGATTAAAACCCGACTCTGCGTCCACTACGTAATTTTCCATGGGAGTTTTGCCATGGATCCCCCTCCGGCATGCCACAGTCCAGGTGTTAGTCCCCTTGAAACAACTTTTCCATCACTATTGTGGCCAGAAAGAGTCCCTTTGGTTTTTAAAATTCGCCTGTCTATTGAAGTCTATGGCGGTTCGCCCGGTTCGCCTGTTCGCGAACATTTGCGGAAGTTCGAGTTCGCTGTTCGCGAACTGAAAATTTTATGTTCGCGACATCACTAGTGGTCAGTTCTTTCCCCAGTTGATATAAAAAAAATTCTGGGGACCAGAGGGTTAGTAATAAATCCTCTTATTTTCAAAATGAATATAACAAATTAAAAAAAAAAAAAAGTTGATTTTTTTTTTCTTTTAGTAGAAAAAATAATATGAAAAATAATAATAAAACAGCTGACCCTGAAATTATAATCAAAAAATGTCACATAAATGCACTTTATAAAGAACATCTGAAAGCAAATATTGCATTCTTTTTTTCAGTAGATAGAAACATTGTTGAGAAACAAATACATATACCAAGTTTTAGTAGGCAAAAAAGGTGATAACACCACCAATGACCTAACACAATAATTGGTATAGACATATAAAACCTAAATTATAGTAAGCTAGTTGAACTCAACAGATAGAGTTAGTCTAAAGTCATTCTTTATATTTTTATTTAAAATGTTTATTGAATGAAAAACAAAATACAAGAATATGACAGTTACACGATTTGTACTGAGTAGTGCTCGAGTAATGCTTGGGTAGAACACCTCGGGATGCTCAGGTGCTCTACTGAGCACCCGAGCACAATAGAAGTCAATGGGAGAACACAAGCATTAAACCAGGCAACCCCTGCTCTGAGGGGAGGGTGTCTGGTTTACATGAAAAGGTCAGAAATTGATGGAAACACCACTGAAATGGTTCAGGAACAGCATGGCGAGGATGTCTGGATGCTTCTTGTAGTACACCAATTTTACAGACTGACAATAATATGCACAAAACCAAAGATAAAATCGATTTTAGAGGAAAAAAATGTTAGGAAATATTCTTTTCTATATATTTACTTGTAAATAAAGTGCAAGTGCTGGCAAAAATTACAAGGAAGAAACACTCTGATACAACCTGTATATCACATAGGGCCTCATTCACATTGTGGTACAATTGCTCAGGTAGTGGGACTCCTACACTCATAAAGCCTATGCACTAAGTGAAAGGGCTGCCAAAAGTTACAAGGAATCGGCACTCCAATACACCCTTTTATTACACATAAAGGAGGGAGTCATACACACCCCTGAAAAATTATGATTGCTGGCCTGCTGTTGACCCTCAAAAACTTAAGGAGCAAGGGCCTGCTGGTAACCATTAGTGTTGATCACGAATTTTCGAATTGCGAATTTTAATCGCGAATATCAGCACTTCGAGAATTCGCGAATATTTAGAATATCGCAAAATATATTCACAATTGCGAATATTCGCTGTATGCGAATTTTTTATATGCAAATTTTCGCATGCAAGAAGATAATGTCATTATTTTCTTGTTTGCGAAAATTCGCATTAAAAAGCGCATAAATTAGCATAAAAATTCGCATAAATTAGCATAAAAATTCGCATAAGCTGGTATTTAAAAGGTATCTTTAAAATGCCAGTTTATGCGAATTTTTATGCAAATTTATGCGAATTTTTTATGCGAATTTTCGCAAACAAGAAAATAATGTCTGGAGATTACGAATTTGCGAATTTTCGAATATATGGCGAATATTCGCCCAAATATTCACGAAATATCACAAATTCGAATATTGCCCCTGCCGCTCATCACTAGTAACCATCTAAAACATTAGGTGCGAGGGCCTGCTGCTGATCTGACCATAAAAAAAAATTATGGGCAAGGGCCTGCTGCTGAGCTAACCATCTAAAACATTAGGGGCGAGTGCCTGCTGCTGATCTGACCATGGAAAAAATTATGGGCGAGGGCCTGCTGCTGAGCTGACCATCGAAATAGTTATGGTTGAGGGCCTGATGCTGAGCTGACCCTCTAAAACATTATGTGCGAGGGCAGCCTAATAAGCATGTTGATATGATGGAGGAGGAGGATGAGAAAAGGAAGACTGAACCATATACCCTTTTTTGTGGTGGAACATAAAGTCAGCCATGTGTGCCAGAGTCCCAACAGACAAGACTTTGCTGTCCTCATGAGGAGAACGACTCTCAATCTCCTCATCCTCTTCCTCCTCTTCTGCTTTTCCACACTTAACAGATGGAATAAACCTGCTATGGGTACTATCCTCTGTAGTGGAGGCAACTGTCTCCTGCTCCTCCTCCTCCTAATCATCATCCAATTTGCGCTGAGAAGACAAAATGGTGGTTGGCTATCACCCTGTGTACTGTCTTCCCCCATTTCCACCTCTTCCACATACAAAGCGTCCACCTTCATTATGAGCAGCAAGTGTTTGAGTAGAAAGAAGTGGGTTAGTTACGCTGATAATAGCGTTATCGCCGCTCCCCATCTGTGTTGATTCCTCAAAGTTGCGTAAAACCTCACAGAAGTCAGACATCCATGCCCATTTGTCACTTGTGAAGATCGGAAGCTGACTGGGAAGGCGACGACCATGTTGCAGCTGGTATTCCACTACTGCCCTCTGCTGCTCACAAAGCCTGACCACCATGTGGAACGTGGAGTTCCAGCGCGTGCTTACGTCGCATAACAGTCGATGAGCTGGTAATAGCAAGCGCTGCTGGAGTGTTGCCAGACCGGCATAGATGACTATAGATGACTTTTGGAAATGGGCACACATGCGGGGCACCTTCACCAGTAGCTCAGGCAAATTGGGTTAGGATTTGAGAAACCACTGAACCACTAAGTTGAACACATGGGCTAGGCATGTTATGTGTGTGAGCTTGCCAAGCTCAAAAGCGGCCATTATCAAACACAACCATGCCTGGAAGTAGGTTGAGTGGTGAGAGCCACAGCTCAGTCTGGTCCCTTATACCCTGCCAAAGCTCTGTGGCGGTGTGCTGTTTGTCACCTAAGCAAATAAGTTTCAGCATGGCCTCTTGCCGCTTCCCCACTGCAGTGCTACACTGCTTCCAGGTACTGACTGATGGCTGACTGGTGCTGCAAGATGAGAATTCAGACGTGTAAGTGGAGGAGGAGCAGAAGGGGGGGTTGCAGCCACTAATATAGGTGGTGGAGGAAATACTGATGGAAATAGGGCCCTCAATCCTTTGCGTCAGTAGCACCTGTGCCATCCCAGGGTATGATATACAGAAACAAAAAAAGACTAAAAACAGCGCCTCATGTGCGGTAGGTCTGGACTAAAAGTAATAGGAAATGGTGCGTATTGCGCTTACCGGATTCTGTTGTGAAGAGTCACAACAGCTATAAGAGCCTTGTTCGTGATTGCCCTTACCGGCTTAAGGGGATGACTTGCTGCTGCCTGGTCCCGTCCTGTCTCGTTGCTGCGAGCTTCAGGAGTAGTAGATTTGATGGTTTGAAGAAAAATAGGACCATTTTCCGGCGCTGTAGGCATATAAATCGTTCCGCTTGATGGCTTGGATGTTTTTTTCTTTTTATTTAAAGGTAATAAAGCTGTCTATGTTTTTCAAGGGCATACAGCCCTCTTCCTCAGGACGGTATGCTTTACAGAGAGTTGATTAGAAAATGCATTGTATTTAAAACAGTTTTGGCGCCTTGCAGGAGAAAAAGGGTGTGTGGCTTAATTTATTATTATTTTTTTTTATATGAAAAAAAGCTTTATCGGCATCAGGCACTCACTCCAGTAAGGAGAAAGACACGCCTAAGTTTTAAACTTATACATAAAAAATACATAGATTAACAAGTAATTAAATATATGTATACATACCATAGGTTTAGAAATAGCAGTAAAATTGATGACAAAAAGCCTAAATTAAAAAATTAATTATAAAGATAAAATAACAACAAGAATAAAATGCATATGGAGGTTTGCACCTGCTTAATTAGGCAGGCATAAACCTTACAAATGTGTGTGTGTGTGTGTGTGTGTGTGTGGGGGGGGGGGGGTTATATATGGAAAGCTTATTTTTAGTATGTTAATCAGACCAATAAAATAGAAGAATTACATTGGTGGATGCCTATGTGTTAAAAATAGAACAAGCATGTATACTATGAACACTAAACTAGCAGCACATATGGTGCACAGTATAAGGGGGCCGCTACCATTCGCTGACTTGACGGCATATTGGTTGTTACACCCTATGCAGTGTTGCTAGAGAAGGGCATTGGATTTGGGTCGGAACATCGTAATGAATTATTTGTTATGGGAGTGTATCTGGGAGCAGTGCAATGGTAGATAACCGGTTTTCATAGATTGCCGCTGTTGGAGGGAATTGTTGGGAAAGGAAGATTGTCACTTTGGTGGGCTGGTACTGTTGAAGTTGTTAAAGAATGGTCTCGGTTAGTTCGTTGAGACCATGTGGAGTTAGCGTGTCTAGCTGGTATATCCAATAGACTTTTCTTCTCTGTAGGTTCTCAAACCTATTACATGGATTTTAAGGTATGAAGTCGATCGGGGTGATTATGAGCTTGTGTTTCTCTTTTTCGGGGGTGTTTGCGCAATGCCTGGAGACACCATGCTTTAAATATTGTTTCCGGATGTTGTATCTGTGTTGATTGACCTGGCATATTGTAGGCTGCATTCACTTTCGATCAGATATATGACGTAGGAGGAATGAAATGTAAGATGGTATTTTAATGGGAATGTGGTACTGTTGTGGTTGGAAGTAAAAGTTGTTTTGTTGTGTGTGATGCTGCAACACAGACAGTTCTTTGCCCCACATCTGTAGCTCCCCTTTTTGGTGTCGTTATTAGTTGTGTTTTTTTTCATGTGTTGTTTTGGTCTACTTGGAGCCAGTGTGTTTTTAATGGTTGGTGCTCTCCTATAAGTAATTTTGGGGATGCCTGGGAGGTATTTGGTCAGGTATGGGTCCTGTCGGAGAATAGGCCAATGTTTTTCAAGGCTTTTCTGAATTTATGGGTTAGATGTATTATACTGAGTGATGAACCGTACCTCTTCTATTGTTTTCTGAATGTTTGTAATGGTGACCAAGCATTCCTCTTGCGGCTGCAGGCTGCTTCTTTTCATTGCATTTTTAATAAGTACTTTAGGATAGCCTTTCTCCTTAAATCTTTTTTCAGTATTTTAGTTTGTAGTTTGCAATCTTCATCCTTAGTGCAATTGCGTCTTATTCTCCTACATTGACTTGGAAAGATTCAGAGCTCTTAGATCAAAATACTTGGACCATAAATCAAAGAGGAACTCTCGGCTTATAGAATCTCAATCAGAAAACATCCTCAATCCCACCAGTTCCACACCTAAACATGATAAAAATGGAGATCAAATTAAAACAATTATACTATACACCTCTCACCCACCACCAGGCACCCCCAACACATTACAGAAGACAGTACCCAGATCACCATCTTGGACAATACAGATCTGGGCTCAAATGCCCTCGTACCTTTCCTAAACCTGGCAAGACCTTCGGAGACAACTACGGTTCCTTTTTTAGAGGAGGCAATATCCACCCCCACAATATCACTGAAAAACGACCTAGCAATCAACCACTATTTCCCAGCAACAAAAATGAAATGAAAATTAGAACACGGGGAAAGAGAGGGGGACAACACCAAAAAAGGAAGAAGGACATAAATAAAAATAGAAATGGAAAAGATGCCGCTACCAACACCAAAGGGCATGTCTACATATAATATTTAACCTGTCTTCACACATATTGTCAGCTCAAGAGACCAGCCTCCTCCAAAAAGGGTTATCCTTCTGTCTTGAGAATAAAGTTGATGCCCTTGAACTATTCATAGATGTCCAGAAATTCAGACACAATTTAACAATAAAGCGACATTTCGAGATAAATAAAAAACAACAAACAATGAAGAATTCAAACATATATAAGTCCGCTGGAAATCAAATTTCTTCCCCGTACAGAGCCAAGGACACCATATCCCCACCTTTTTTGACCTTGTATCTACCGATCTGAAAAAGACCATTGAAAAACCCCAAATTCACTCACAAAAAGGGAACCTTACAAAATAGTAAAGAAAAGCGTTAAATAATCTTAAAAATAACAAAGAGATCATCATTTGCCCTGCAGACAAGGGGGGTGGGGGGGGGGGTGATCATTTAAAACTACGAGGACTATGAAAGGGAAGCCCAGAATATTCTTAGTGATAATACCTACTATGAACACATCACAGATGACCCATTTCCAGGAATCACTAAAAAAAACTCAATGAATTGGTAAAAAATGCATACGAGAAACAGCTAATCAACAAAAAAGAACAAAATTTCTTATGTCCCGGAATATCATGTACCCCATATTTTTATCATTTACCCAAAATACATAAAAATATGCCTCCCCAGCTATCTGCATGACTCTAGCCAGCAGATTAGGGAATTAAAAACAATTGACTGGAAAGAGACATACACCCTTCAAATGATGGATGTCGCATCACTGTATTCTAATATCCAACATAATTTAGTGATAAAGTGTGTGGAAACAATCCTAGAGAGGGACAACAGTCTAAAACCACCCCAAACAAAATTCCTCCTTTAGGGTCTGCGTCTCATTCTAGAAAATAACTACTTCATATATCCAAGGACGAATCAAATATTACAGAAGAAACATACCTTACAGTCAATGTAGGAGAATAAGACGCAATTGCACCAAGGATGAATACTACAAACTAAAATCCTGAAAATAGATTTAAGGAGAAATGCTATGAGAAGGCTAGGAGAAAATGCCATGAAAAGAAGCAGCCTACAGCCGCAAGAGGAATGCTTGGTTACCACTACAAACATCCAGAAAACAACAGAAGAGGTACGGTTCATCACTCAGTATAATACATCTAACCCATAAATTCAGAAAAGCCTTGAAAAACATTGGCCTATTCTCCGACAGGACCCATACCTGACCAAATACCTCCCAGGCATCCCCAAAATTACTTATAGGAGAGCACCAACCATTAAAAACATACTGGCTCCAAGTAGACCAAAACACATGGAAACTAAAATAAAAAAACACACCTAACAACGACACCAAAAAGGGGAGCTACAGATGTTGGGCAAAGAACTGTCTGTGTTACAGCATCATCACACACAACAAAACAACTTTTACTTCCAACCACAACAATACCACATTCCCAATAAAATACCATCTCACATGTCATTCCTCCTACGTCATATATCTGATTGAATGTAAATGCGTACTACAATATGTAGGCCGCACCAAACAAGCGCTCCATTGCCAGGTCAATCAACACAAATACAACATCCGGAAACAATATTTAAAGCATGGTGTCTCCAGGCATTGCGCAAACACCCCCGAAAAAGAGAAACACAAGCTCATAATCACCCCGATCAACTTCATACCCGAAAATCCATGTAATAGGTTTGAGAACTGTGGTAAGGTGCAGGGTGCCGTCGTGGATGGCAGGTATGTGTCACCGAGGTTCATAGCCTCGGTGAGGTAAGAGCCCGTTTTTGTTGATGTCAGCAGAAGCTAGTGCTACTGACAGAGTTTAAATAGCATGGCTGCAAAGCCGATCCGGGCCGGCTCTTACCGGGAGCAGCTAAAGTGTAGGGTGGGTGGCTGCTCCCCACGACCCAGTCCTGGTTTTGGGCTGGGTTTAAAAGCTCAGCCAGCTCAGCAGCTGGAGGCTGTGATTATCCTGGAGCTGCTAACAGGGCTGAGGAGTTCTCTGTCCTGGAGGAAAGAGCTCAGCAAGGAGGTGTTTTGTTCCTGGCTACCTGAAGCTGGATTCTCCTGCGGCTGGGCCGACAGCGTGGTGCGAACCTGCACCTACACCTCCCAGGTGACTGAACCTGTGTTGGCCTGTTTTTGTTTTGCCACGTTATTTCCGTTGTGTGTGAACTGTCACCAAAGAGACTGTTTTTATTTATGGTGTGCAAGTGTGAATAAAACACTGTTTGTTGCACAATCTGGACTCCTTGTTTTGCCTCTAAACTGCACCCGCACCGCTGTCTACCAGAGCGACTCCCACATTTGGTGTCGGATGCGGGCATGCGCAGTGAGGCTGGCGTGAACGCCGAGTTTTGTTTTTCTAAAGTGCATGGAATATATTAAGCCAGCAAAGTTGCAAGCAGGAGTTTCTGGCAACATGGAGGCTGCTGTGAAGGCTCTCATAGAGGCTAACGTGCAGCAGCGGAGACCAACCAACTACTGCTACAACATGTGATGGCGTTACAGGCGGCAGGAGCGTCCCACCACGTCCATGATGCCCGGAAAGCGGTCCGTGCGGCGATCCCAAAATGACCCCCGCAGACGACGTTGAGACGTACCTGGCGGTTTTTGAGAAGGTCGCCGTGAGGGAAAAGTTACCCCGTGACCAGTGGGCCGAGGTGGTTGCTCCGTTCCTGGCATCCGGACCCCAGCAAGTTTTTTTTGATTTGGCAGACGACCAGGCTGCTGACTATTCCACGGTGAAGGGGGAGATCCTGGCCAGACTGGGGGTAAACGTGTTGGTCCGGGCTCAGCGGGTCCACCAGTGGGACTTCGAAGTGGCTGAACCCGCCAGGCCGCAGTACTATGAGTTGCTGCACAGGTTGCAAAAATGGCTGCAGCCTGAGGTTCTCAGTCCGACTGCTATGCTGGACCGGCTGCTGGCTGACATGTTTTGGAGGGCCTTGCCTTACCCCCTTCAACACTGGATCGGCCAGGTATCCCCCACCAATGCCCTTGAGATGGTCGACCTGGTGGAGCGATATGAGGCCACCAGAAACCTGCAGGGGGGTTCTTTTGGGAGGGGGCCAGTCAAACCCCGGAAATCTCCACCCCAGTCCCGGCGGCCGGCCAAACCCGCCTGGGATGTACCTCTTGCAGATCCGTCCCCAGTGGTCTGCTGGCAGTGTCGGGAGCCTGGACACATAAGGGCCAACTGTCCACAGTGGGGGGAACCCATGGAGACTAATTATGGGTACCGGGCTTCCATGTATGCCCGGAGACTGTGTGCGACCGGCATCCCCGGGACAATAGACAATCGTCATCTGTGCCAGGTGCAAGTCGGGGATAACCTGGCAGTGGCGCTGTTGGACTCAGGGAGCCTGGTAACCCTGGTAAGTGCTGCCCTGGTACAGCCCACCCAGTATACGGGCCGGACAGTGGGTGTGGTGTGCATACACGGAGACTTAAAGGACTATCCCACTGCTGTAATGTCTCTGTCCACGGCAGTCGGCACCTGGACTTGTGAAGTGGCGATCTCCACAAAGCTGCCCTATGAACTAATAATTGGGAGAGACTTCCCTGGTTTTCCGTCACTGTGGCCTGAGATGAAAGTGACTAATAGCCCTGAGACAGGGGTAACCCTAGCAGAGTGGCCTGATACCCCTGAAAGGCCAGAACCCTGGGAGCCCGAGTCTGAAGGGCCAGCGGTAGGGGAGACCACTGCTGCAGCGGTAGTGGGGGAGACAACCCCACTGAGTGTAATGGTGGGAGACACGGAGGACTTACCACCGGGACCTGAGTTGGCAGACCTCAATGTCTCCGGGGAAAATTTTGGGACCGCACAACACCGGGACCAAACCCTAACCAGGGCCTGGGAGAATGTGCTGGAAATTGATGGTAAACCCCAGAAACCAGGGGCTGAATTAATGTTCCCACGATTTATTGTTCTGCAGGATATGTTGTATCGGGTGAACCAAATCCGAGGTGAACCTGTTGAACAGTTGGTGGTGCCCACAGCGTATCGCAAGCTTGTCATGGAGCTTGCCCACCAACATGTTCTTGGGGGACACCTGGGGTGGCAGAAAACCCAGGACCGCATACTGCAGCGGTTTTATTGGCCCAGTGTGTTCAAGGAAGTAGAAAATTATTGTAAGTCCTGTCCAACCTGTCAGGTAACTAGCCCCCAGCCACATTTCCGTAGTCCTCTGGTACCTCTGCCAATTATTGAAGTACCGTTTGAGCGAATTGCTATGGATTTAATTGGGCCTGTACCAAAGTCTGCTAGGGGCCACCAACACATTCTGGTAGTTCTCGACTATGCCACTCGGTATCCGGAGGCGGTGCCTCTGCGACATACCTCAGCTAAGCTCATTGCCAAAGAGTTAATGGAGATGTTTTCCCGTGTGGGCCTGCCAAAAGAGGTTCTGACAGACCAAGGGACCCCTTTTATGTCCAAAGTAATGAAGGAACTGTGTAAATTGTTGCGTATAAAGCAGTTACGGACGTCCGTTTACCATCCGCAAACAGACGGTCTTGTTGAGAGGTTTAACCAAACTCTAAAGAATATGTTAAAAAGGGTGGTGTCTAGAGATGGGAAGGACTGGGACCTGCTTCTGCCCTATCTCATGTTCGCAGTGCGAGAGGTACCCAAGGCCTACTGGGTTCTCGCCCTTCGAACTGCTTTATGGCAGACACCCTCGGGGCCTGTTGGATATCGCCAAGGAAGCATAGGAACAACAGCCTGTCCCCCACAAAAGTGTCATTGAGTATGTCACCCAGATGCAGGAACGGATAGAAAGGGTGTTGCCGTTGGTCTGGGAGCATATGGAGGCAGCGCAACAAGCCCAGAGTAGGGTATATAATCGTCAGGCTCGGGTACGGGGCTTCAATCCGGGAGATCGAGTGTTGGTTCTGGTACCCACCCTTGACAGCAAATTCCTAGCTAGGTGGCAGGGTCCCTATGAGGTGGTCGAGAAGGTAGGGGAAGTAAATTACAAAGTACACCAGCCAGGGCGGCGCAAGCCGGAGCAGGTGTACCATGTGAATTTGCTAAAGCCGTGGAAAGATAGGAACACGGCTGACGACCACAGCCCCCGGCCAGGGCTTCTAGGTGAAAAGGGTCCAGCCCCACAGTTCGAGGCCTGTGAAGCCGTAACCACGGTAAAAATTGCAGACAGCCTGTCTTCCACACAAGTTCAGGAAGTCAGGGAGTTCCTCAGTCGGAACACGGATGTGTTCTCGGACCTCCCTGGCCGCACGTCTCTCATCCGACATGACATCGTCACTGAGCCTCAGGCCAAGGTCCGGTTAAAACCATACCGGGTACCCGAGGCTCGGCGGCGGGCCATCGCGGAGGAAGTGCAGTTAATGTTGAAGCTCGATGTCATTGAGGACTCGAAAAGTGAGTGGGCCAGTCCCATAGTCCTAATACCCAAGCCGGATGGGACGTTGCGGTTCTGCAACGACTTTCGCAAGTTAAATGAAGTATCCAAGTTTGACGCGTATCCCATGCCCCGAGTAGACGAGCTTGTTGAAAATTTAGGACAAGCCCGTTATTTTTCTGTGCTGGACCTCACTAAAGGGTACTGGCAGGTACCCTTAACGGAGGCGGCTAAGGAAAAACCGCGTTTGTTACCCAGCAGGGCCTGTATCACTACAAGGTGTTACCCTTTGGCCTGCATGGCGCCCCGCCACTTTCCAGAGGTTAATGGACATAGTGCTGCGACCACATCGTCGGTACGCCTCGGCCTACTTAGATGATGTAGTCATCCACAGCACCGACTGGGAAAGCCATTTACCCAAGGTGCAGGCGGTAGTGGATGCCCTGAGGAAAGCTGGACTAACCGCCAATCCAAAAAAGTGTGCGATTGGGTTGGAAGAGACCAAATATCTGGGATATGTAATTGGGCGGGAGTCATCAAACCTCAGGTAACTAAGGTAGAGGCCATTCGTAGCTGGCCCCGACCGGTCACCACCAGGCAGGTAAAGTCGTTCCTGGGGATTGTAGGATACTACATGAGGTTTGTGCCCCACTTTGCCACAATAGCAGCGCCATTGACAGACCTGTTGAAGGGACGAAAGTCTGGGAGGGTTAGCTGGAGTGAGAAGGCGGAGGAGGCTTTCTCCGCGTTGAAGTCGGCCCTGTGTGGGTCCCCGGTTTTGGTGACACCCGACTTCAACAAGGAGTTTGTCGTACAGACCGACGCCTCGGAGGTAGGCCTCGGTGCGGTACTGTCGCAGGAGGTCAGCGGGGAAGAACATCCCGTTGTCTTCCTGAGCCGTAAGCTCAGTCCCGCCGAGTCCAGATATAGTATAGTGGAGAGGGAGTGCCTGGCTATCAAGTGGGCACTCGAATCTCTCCGCTACTACCTGTTAGGAGGAGGTTCCGTCTGGTGACCGACCATTCCCCCCTCAAATGGATGAGTCAGGCCAAGGAGAGGAATGCTCGGGTCACCAGGTGGTTCCTATCCCTTCAAAATTTCAAGTTCTCCGTGGAACATAGGGCAGGTCGCTTGCAGGGAAATGCAGATGCCCTTTCCCGCGTCCACTGCCTCACATGTGTCCACCCCTCAGGGTTGAACAAAGGGGGGTGTGGTAAGGTGCAGGGTGCCGTCGTGGATGGCAGGTATGTGTCACCGAGGTTCATAGCCTCGGTGAGGTAAGAGCCCGTTTTTGTTGATGTCAGCAGCAGCTAGTGCTACTGACAGAGTTTAAATAGCATGGCTGCAAAGCCGATCCGGGCCGGCTCTTACCGGGAGCAGCTAAAGTGTAGGGTGGGTGGCTGCTCCCCACGACCCAGTCCTGGTTTTGGGCTGGGTTTAAAAGCTCAGCCAGCTCAGCAGCTGGAGGCTGTGATTATCCTGGAGCTGCTAACAGGGCTGAGGAGTTCTCTGTCCTGGAGGAAAGAGCTCAGCAAGGAGGTGTTTTGTTCCTGGCTACCTGAAGCTGGATTCTCCTGCGGCTGGGCCGACAGCGTGGTGCGAACCTGCACCTACACCTCCCAGGTGACTGAACCTGTGTTGGCCTGTTTTTGTTTTGCCACGTTATTTCCGTTGTGTGTGAACTGTCACCAAAGAGACTGTTTTTATTTATGGTGTGCAAGTGTGAATAAAACACTGTTGCACAATCTGGACTCCTTGTTTTGCCTCTAAACTGCACCCGCACCGCTGTCTACCAGAGCGACTCCCCACAGAACCTACAGAAAAGAGAAGTCTCTTGGATATACCAGCTAGACACGCTCACTCCACATGGTCTCAATGAAATAACTGAGACCATTCTATAACAACTTCAACAGTACCAGCCCACAAAAGTGACAATCTTCCTTTCCCAACAATTCTCTCCAACAGTTGCAATCTATGAAAATCGATTATCTGCCATTGCACTGCTCCAGATACACTCTGATAACAAATCATTCATTACGATGTTCCGACCCAAATCCAATGCCCTTCTCTAGCAACACCGCATAGGGTGTAACAACCAATATGCCTTCAAGTCAGCGATTGCTAGCACCACCCTTATACTGTGCACCATATGTGCTGCTAGTTTAGTGTACACAGTATACATGCTTGTTCTATTTTTAACAAATAGGCATCCGCCAATGTAATTCTTCTATTTTATCGGTCTGATTAACATATTAAAAATATGCTTTCCATATATAACACACCCCCCCCCTTCATTTGTAAGGTTTCCGCCTGCCTAATTAAGCAGGTGCAAACCTCCATATGCATTTTATTCTTCTTTCCATTTTATCTTTATTATACATTTTTTTATCCTATTTGTCATCAATTTTACTGCTATTTCTAAACCTATGGTATGTATATATATTTAATTACTTAGAAAAAAAAGGTGGGGGGTTCAGTCAGCAAAACCCTATATGCAGGTGCACATTGCTATGGCGAAATACACATACAAACGCAAAAACAAAAATGCAATGGCACTCTGCAGCCAGTACTCTGCCCTGCTTCCATGCTGGATTGCACCTGCGCTCCCTGGATTCTGTGTGGCTGTCATGGCCCATAACAGGTAGGAACTAGTGTTAGGGATCACTCATAGAGGCGACCTTGACGTGGTGAGTGTCTTATTACGCTTTGGCCAAAATGTACACTAATGCCTCATTCAACATCCAGCATGGAGGCAGGGCAGAATGCTGGTTACAGAGTGCCATTGCATTTTTGTTTTTGTGTTTGTATACTTAATTATTTGTTAATCTATTAAATTTTTATTTATATATAAGTTTCAAACTTAGGTGTGTCTTTCTCCTTACTGGAGTGAGTGCCTGATTCTGATAAAACTTTTTTTTATATAAAATAAATAAATAAGCCATGCCCCCTTTTTCTCCTGCAAGGCGCCAAAACAGTTTTAAATACAATTCATGTTCTAATCAACTCTCTGTAAAGCATACTGTCCTGAGGAAGAGAGCTGTACGTCCTTGAAATGCGTAGACAGCTTTATTACCATTGAATAAAAAGAAAAAAACATCCAAGCCATCGTGCGGATCGATTTATATACCTATGGTCCTATTTTTTTTCAAACCGTCAAATCCCAGGTTACAAATCGCTCCCAAACTCCAAAACGTTCACCCAGTGTGCTGTCAGGGAAATATAAAGTCCCTTGCCACAAGCACTTTTTCATGTGTCATTCGTTAAGTGGACCTTCCTAATAACTGCGTTGATCAGGGTACGGGTGATGTTACGGGACACATGCTGGTGTAAAGCAGGGACGGCACACCGGGCAAAATAATGGTGGCTGGGGACTGAGTAACAAGGGACGTCTGTAGCCATCAGGCTGCGTAAAGCCTCAGTGTCCAAAAGCCTAAATGGCAACATTTTCAGGGCCAGCAATTTGGAAAGGTGCAAATTTAGTGCTATGGCCTGTGGGTGGCTGACTGGGTATTTGCGCTTTCGTTCAAAGGCCTGGAGTATGGACATCTGTACGCTGCTCTGGGACGCAGAAGTGGATGTGCTAGCTGATGGTGCTTGCGAAAGTCCAGGTGCAGGGCGGGAGGCATCTGGGCCTGCATCTTGGACAGTGGATTGGCCAGCACCTAACACAGGGGAAGAGGAGGCAGTGGTGTGACCTGCAGACACTGATTGTGGACCCAGGCATTCAGTCCACCTATTACAGTGCTTTGATACCATGTGGCAGATCATGCTAGTGGTTGTGAGGTTGCTAGTGTTCACGCCCCTGCTTATTTTGGTATGGCACAGGCTGCAAATGACAATTCTTTTATTGTCCACACTTTCATCAAAAAATATCCAGACTGTGGAACACCTAATCCTTGGCAAGGGAGATTTCCACAAAGGGGGTGCTTCGGGAAACAGTTGTGGGCCTGTTTGGTGTGGCCCGACTTCTCCCTTTTGCCACCCCACTGCCTCTTCCAGTCTGTTGTGGTGCTGTGGATCCCTCCCCCTCTGTGCTGCTGTCCTCGCTCGCCTTGCCACCTTCCCAGGTTGGGTCAATGATTTCATTGTCCACCACCTCTTTTTCCACTTCCTCACTCTGCTCATCCTCCTGACTTGTTGCCCTAACGAAAAGCTCACTTATTGTGTCTCTTCCTCATCATCAACCTCTTGAGACACTAATTGCCGTTGACTTATTGGCAACTGTGTCTCATCATCATCATCCACCTCGTGAAACACTAATTGCCGTTCCCCACCGCCATCTTCTTCTGACTGTGGATGCTCAAGAGTTTTGGAATCAGGGCACAAGATCTCCTCATGTCCCTCTTCAAGCGGGCTTGGCAAGAGGCCCAAATTAAGGAATAAAAAGAGCTCAGCGGAGTGTGGGATCACTTGTTTGCAAAGACTCTCCATGGTGGGAGGAACGAGGATCAGGGTGAGGATTCTGTTGACCGGCTACTGAGACTGGACTTTGTGGAAGACAGGGTGGTGCTTAACCGACTGGAAGTATTATCTGCTGCAATCCAAACTACCACCTGCTTGCACTGGTCTGACTTTGAGAGTGGTATCCCGTGCCTCCCTGCAAAGTGGGACATGAAGCTAGATATTGTAGATTAGTGTTTTTTGTGCTCTGCCAGTAGGCACAGTTTCACTGTGCCCAGGGCCACGGCCTCTGCATGCTCCATCAGCAGCACGGCCACTTCCCCGTCCCTTACTGCTCGCCTTCATCATATAAAATGGTATATATGCTTGCAAGTATGTGACGCGTACAGTAGCACAATTTTTTTTAAGTGTATGCGCAAAAGAAATTACAGTCAATGTCACAGATATTTGGGATGCAGAAACATTATACAGGAGAGGTACTTCAGGTAATGGCGCTGCTGTCACATGCAGCTAAAAAAAAATTACAGTCAATGTCACAGATATTTGGGATGCGGAAATGTTATACAGGAGACGTAGCGCAGGTAATGTCACTGTCTGCAGCGTCTACGGAAAAAGTACACTGGATGTCACAGATATTTTTAGGATGCACAAACGGTATAAAGGAGATGTAGCGCAGGTAATGTCACTGTCCACTGCGAACACTGTCTATTGAAAAAGTACACTGGATGTCACAGATATTTTTAGTATGCGCACACGTTAAACAGGAGATGTAGCGCAGGTAATGTAACTGTCCGCAGTGGACACCGTCTATTAACCCCTTAAGGACCGGGGGTTTTGGGATTTTTGCGTTTTTGTTTTGCGCTCCCTGCCTTCCAAAAGCCATAACATTTTTATATTTCCGCTCACATAGCCATATGACAGCTTATTTTTTGCGGGACAAGTTGTACTTTTTAACGCTACCATTTATTTTTGCATGTAATGTAGTGGGAAACGGGAAAAAAATTCCAAATGGGGTGAAATTGCAAAAAAAAAGCAATTTCACCACAGTTTTACGGGTTTTTAAATTACAACGTTCGATTTGCGATAAAACTGACTGGTTAATTTTATTCTTCAGGTCAGTACGAATCCGGCAATACCTAATATGTATAGTTTTTCTTGCGTTTTGATAGTGAAAAAAAAATTAAAAGTGGGAATTTTTTTATTTTATTTTTTGTCGCCATGTTTTGACCCCTATAACTTTTTTGTAATTATGCGTATGGAGCAGTGTAGGGGCTCATTTTTTGCGGGGCAATCTGAACTTTTAATTGATACCATTATGGGGTGCGTATGATGTTTTGATCACTTTTTATTCATTTTTTTTTAGGAAATGAAGCGTCCAAAAATGGCAAATTAGCCATTTGGACGCTTTCTTTCCGTTTTAATGTTTACCGTATGGTGAATATTTTTAATATTATTATAGTATGGGCGTTTTCGCACATTGCGACACCCATTATGTGTAATTTTTTTATTTTTTTATTTATTTTATTTTCATTTTGGGGAAAGGGGGGTGATTTGAATTTTTATATTTTTTTTATTTAATTTTTATTTTTTAAACTTTTTTTTTTTTTTTTGTACCACTTTCTTATAGTTCCCATAGGGAACTATAAGATGCAATCATCAGATTGCTATTCTCATATATTCCAATGCAATAGCATTGGAATATATGAGAAAATCACATATTTCCTATGGAGCCTATTACAGTCATAGGCTCCATAGGAATACTGTGTAGTACCCTAGGTTTCATTCACAGAAACCTAGGGTACTACATGCATGCTCCGGCTCCCCTTGTGGCCATCAGGGAGCCGAGCAAAACCGAAAGTGAAACTTTCGGTTTTTGCGCTGATAGATGCCGTGGTCAGGATTGACCACGGCATCTGAGGGTTAAATGTCCGCGATCGGCATCGCTGCCGGTCGCGGACATGAGCTGCGGGTGTCAGCTTGATGAATCAAGCTTTTACCCGCAGCTCGGGCGCCCGCTCCGTGCGGGAGCGGGCGCCATCTTTATAGTGCGGACGAAGGGCGTACATGTACGCCCTTCGTCCTTAAGAGGTTAAAAAAGTACACTGGATGTCACAACAATCTAAACTCCGCTGACTTTACGGAATATATTTTCCAGTCAGGTATGCAGTCCAGGGGTAGTTTGAAAGAAAAAAGGGGTGTAGATCACCCAGCCAGCAATCTAAACTGTGCCGAATTTACAGAATATATTTCACAGTCAGGAATGCAGTGCAGGGGTAGTGTGAAAGTAAAAAGGGGTACAGCTCACTAAACAATCTAACCTCCGCCGAATTTACAGAATATATTTCTCAGCCAGGTATGCAGTGCAGGGTTAGGCCCTATTCCCACATCCGCAATGTAGTCCGCATGTATTCCGCAATTTTGCGGAATACATGCGGACCCATTGACTGTGAATGGGGCCGGGAACGATGCGGAGAGCACACACTGTGCTCTCCGCATCCGATTTTGCGGAGCGCGCCGCCGATTTTCCGGGCCACGGCTCTGCAAAAAAAATAGAGCATGTCCTATTCTTGTCCGCAATTGCAGACAAGAAGAGGCATTTTCTATGGAGTTCGGGCAATGTGCGGTCCGCAAAAATGCGGAATGCACATTGCCGGTGTGTCCGTGTTTTGCGGATCCGCGGCTCCGTGGATCCGCAAAACACAACGGATGTGTGAATAAGGCCTTAGTTTGAAAGAAAAAAGGGGTACAGATCACCCAGCCAGCAATCTAAACTCAGCCGAATTTACAGAATATATTTCCCAGTCAGGTATGCAGTGTGGGGGTAATGTGAAAGAAAAAAGGGGTACAGCTCATCCAACAATCTAAACTCCGCCGACTTTACGGAATAAATTTCCAGTCAGGTATGCAGAGCAGGGGTAGTTTGAAAGAAAAAAGTGGTACAGATCACCCAACAATCTAAACTCTGCCGAATTTACAGAATATATTTCCCAGTCAGGGATGCAGTGCAGAGGTAGTGTGAAAGAAAAAAGGGGTACAGATCATACAACAATCTAAACTCCGCCAAATTTACAGACTATATTTCCCAGACAGGTATGCCGTCTTGGGGTAGTGTGAAAGAAAAAAGTGGTACAGATCACCCAACAATCTAAACTCCGCAGAATTTACAGAATATATACCTAACTAATAGTCAGATTAAAACTTATTTTTCTGTGTCACTGGGCTCAAGGCAGGGTACAAAAATGT
This sequence comes from Bufotes viridis, assembly GCA_033119425.1. NCBI lineage: Eukaryota > Metazoa > Chordata > Amphibia > Anura > Bufonidae > Bufotes > Bufotes viridis. Next base: position 177,983,130 of record CM065591.1, read on the forward strand.
TGCATTGCACCCACAAAAAAATCATTGTAGATCGCAGACTTAACACCAAGCTCTGATATCAGATTCTTTCCTAATCTCTCCCTCACAGCAGCAGCATCCTTTCCCTACACTAGTAAGAACTGACGTGACGTGCGGCGCTACGTGACTCCAGCTTATATAGAGGCTGGGTCACATGCTGCACTGGCCAAACACAGCCATGTAATTAGTAGGCATGGCTGTGATGGCTTCTAAGGGCACACATCTTAAACGCTTGTTCATTGCCTCAACAAGCTTTATTAAAAGGCCGAACACCGAACCTAAAACTTTCCAATTCGTGTTTGCTCGGGCTCGCTCAATTCGGGGTCTCTAACAAGTGCACGCAATTTAGCCCAGGTTGCGCTAATAATATACATTGCTGCCAGATACAACAATAGAAACCATTAGAAAATGTGGTGTGATGTTAAACAGGCTGGATATGCTCAAACCCACATGCAGTTGTGCATATATATATAGGGGAGCATATCCTGCACTTGAAGTCCGTTGCTGATGGCAATCAACAGCAAAAAAATGCATACAATGGAAGATGCCAGCGACAGACTACAAGTAACACAATAACCATCCTACATAAGGTAACAATTATGTGGATGTGAAGAACAATCAAAGACTAATCAAAAGAAAAGACAGGTGCACTCTGCGATAGTACTAAACCCTCACACTGATGTAAAATTAAGAGGTTAGTTCGACATATCCTACTAGGAGGACATGTCTTAAATTCGGGCACCGCGCCAAGGTCTCTCAAGTAGCCCGAGGCCCTATCACTCAACTACCTGTGCCGTATGGGCAATAGCAGGGGCCAGTGGGCGGATTACGGGAGCATAAGGCCTGACTCACAAACAGTTTACCAGTAACCTGCAGCATGTAGCCATGCTTGCAATGGGAGATGGGAAGTGCCTGTAAGCCCCACCAAAGACTGGCTGATATGGCCCAGGGCCTAAACAGGTGCAACTGAATTTAGCCTATAGATGAAAATCAGGCACATTTAAATAGGAGTTTAAACACCTCCATACATAAGACTATACAAAACCGTTAGAAAATGTGGTGTGATGTTAAACAGGCAGGATATGCTCAAACCCACATGCGGTTGTGCATATATATGGGGGAGCATATCCTGCACTTGTAGTCCATTGCTGATGGCAATCAACAGCAGAAAAATGCATACAATGGAGGATGTCAGCGACAGACTACAAATACCTCAATAACTATACTACATAAGGTAACAATTATGTGGATGTGAAGAACAATCAAAGACTAAACAAAAGCAAAGACAGGTGCACACCTGGATGTTCGGGTTCGAGAAGTTTGGCCGAACTTCCTGAAAATGTTCCGGTTCCGGATCCGAACTCGACCCGAACTTCATCCCGAACCCCATTGAAGTCAATGGGGACCTGAACTTTTGGGCACTTAAAAGGCTGTAAAAGACTCCCGGAAAGGGCTAGAGGGCTGCAAAAGGCAGCAAAATGTAGGTAAATCCCTGTCAAACAAATGTGGATAGGGAGATTAATTAAAATAAAATAAAATAAATAAAAATTAAGCAATATCATTTGGAGAGAGGTCCCATAGCAGAGAATCAGGCTTCAAGTCACCCACCAATGGAGAAGGCCACTTTTAGATAATTAGGCCCCTGGCACCCAGATGGAGGAGAGAGGTCGCATAGCAGAGAATCAGGCTTCATGTCACCCAGCAATAGAGAAGGCAACTTCTAGATATTTAGCCCATGGCACCCAGACAGAGGACAGAGGTCGCATAGCAGAGAATCAGGCTTCATGTCACCCACCACTGGAACAGGCCACTTTCAGATAATTAGGCACCTGGCACCAAGACGGAGGAGAGGTTCATTCAACTTTTGGTTGCACCGCAATATAATAGTAAAATTAAAAAAAAGTTAATTCAATAAAGAAGTGCCCCGGAGTACAAGAATATATGGTTGAGGGGGAGGCAGTTATAAATGTCTATTCTGCACTAGGGATGGACAGGTCCTGTGTGATCCATGCCTGGTTCATTTTTATGAACGTCAGCTTGTCCACGTTGGCTGTGGACAGGCAGCTGCGTTTGCCAGTAATGACGCCCCTTGCCGTGTTGAGTACATGTTCAGACAAAACGTTGACCGCCGGGCAGGCCAGCATCTCCAAGGCATAAAAGGCTAGCTCTGGCCACGTGGACAATTTGGAGACCCAGAAGTTGAATGGGGCCGAACCATCAGTCAGTACGTGGAGGGGTGTGCAGACGTACTGTTCAACCATGTTAGTGAAATGCTGCCTCCTGCTAACACGTTCCGTATCAGGTGGTGGTGCAGTTAGCTGTGGCGTGGAGACAAAACTTTTCCACATTTCTGCCATGCTAACCCTGCCCTCAGAGGAGCTGGCCGTGACACAGCTGCATTGGCGACCTCATGCTCCTCCTCTGCCTTCAACTTGGGCTTCCACTTGTTCCCCTGTGACATTTGGGAATGCTCTCTGCATCTTCTTATCACGCTCCAGTGCAGGAAGTAAGGTGGTCACATTGTCTTTGTTCCGGGGATCCAGCAGGGTGGCAACCCAGTAGTCTGCACACGTTAAAATGTGGGCAACTCTGCTGTTGTTGCACAGGCACTGCAGCATGTAGTCGCTCATGTGTGCCAGGCTACCCAGAGGTAAGGAAGCGCTGTCCTCTGTGGGAGGGGTATCGTCATCGTCCTCCGTATCCCCCCAACCCCGCACCAGTGATGAGCCTGAGCTGTGTTGGGTGCCAACCCGCTGTGAACCTGCTTCATCCTCATCCTCTGCCACCTCCTCCTCATCCTCCTCCTCCTCCAGTAGTGGGCCCTGGCTGGCCACATTTGTACCTGGCCTCTGCTGTTGCAAAAAGCCTCCCTCTGAGGCACTTCTAACAGACTCGCCTGAAAGTGCTAAAAATAACCCCTCATCCTCGTCCTCCTCCTGGGCCACCTCCTCTTCCATCATCGCCGTAAGTGACTTCTCAAGGAGACATAGAAGTGGTATTGTAACGCTGATAACGGCGTCATCGCCACTGGCACACAGGTCTCGCATGGAGGCCCAGTCTTTGGTGGTGAAGTGGTGCTGTTCCGCAGTGCGACTGACCCGTGCGTGCTGCAGCTAAAACTCCACTATGGCCTGCTGCTGCTCGCACAGTCTCTCCAGCATGTGCAAGGTGGAGTTCCACCTGGTGGGCACGTCGCATATGAGGCGGTGAGCAGGAAGGCCGAAGTTACGCTGTAGCGCATACAGACGAGCAGTGGCAGGATGTAAATGCCGGAAGCGTGCACAGACGGCCCGCACTTTATGTAGCAGCTCTGACATGTCGGGGTAGTTGTGAATGAACTTCTGCACCACCAAATTCAGCACATGCGCCAGGCATAGTCCCAGAGCTACGACGAGATTTCGCCCATTATCACACACCACCAGGCCGAGCTTGAGGCCCCCGGCAGCCACCACTGGTCGGTCTGTTGTTCAATACCCCGCCACAACTCCTGCGCAGTGTGGGGCCTGTCCTCCAAACATATGAGTTTCAGAACGGCCTGCTGACGTTTACCCCGGGCTGTGGTGAAGTTGGTGGTGAAGGTGTGTGGCTGACTGGATGAGCAGGTGGAAGCAGAGGAGGAGGAAGCCGAGTAGGAGGAGGAGGCTACAGGAGGCAAAGAATGATGCCTTGCGATCCTTGGCGGCAGAAGGACGTGCACCAAAGAACTCTCCACCTGGGGCCCAGACGCAGCCGTTGGTACCTGTGTTTCGTCATCATCAGAGACGTGTGGACTCCGATGAGGTGGTATTCCCATGTCCTCATTATCAGGAAACATCAGTGGTTGTGCATCAGTGCATTCTATGTCTTCCACCACTGGGGAAGGGCTAGGTGGATTCCCTTGGAAAACCCTGCCAGCAGAGTCTTCAAACAGCATAAGAGACTGCTGCATAACTTGAGGCTCTGACAGTTTCCCTGATATGCATGGGGGTGATGTGACAGACTGATGGGCTTGGTTTTCAGGCGCCACCTGTGCGCTTTCTGCAGAAGACTGGGTGGGAGATAATGTTGTGAACGTGCTGGATCCACTGTCGGCCAACCAATTGACTAGCGCCTGTACCTGCTCAGGCCTTATCATCCTTAGAACGGCATTGGACCCCACCGAATATCGCTGTAAATTCTGGCGGGTACTGGAACCTGAGGTAGTTGGTTCACTAGGACATGTGGCTGTGGCAGAATGGCCACATCCTCTCCCAGCTCCAGAGGGTCCACTAATGCCACCACGACCGAGTCTGCGTCCCTTACTAGATTTTTTCCTCATTGTTTCCGTTCACCAAGCACCACAATAAGAAAACAAATATTTGGCCCAATGTATTGATTTAAAATTCAGGCCTTTTTTTACAGGCACCTAACACTATCTGCCTATTTATTTATGTACCATATTACACTAATCCAGGCACAGCATTAACCACTGATTTAGGGGAATATCAATTGTAGGCCTAGTCTTTAGGCCCTGGATGAAAGGTATCCTTTTATGGACAGATTTACACTTGGAGATGGACAGTAGCGTGTGAAAAAATATGTAGGATTATGCCTTCAGCATATGTATTTTAACACTTTGTGTAAAATACCTTTTAACGGACAGAAATACACTTTGAGATGCACGGTAGCATGTGAAATTATTGAGGATGACCCTCTCAGCACTTGTATATACACCTTGAGTGTAATATAATCTTTTACGGACAGAAATACACTATGAGATGCACAATAGTGCCTGTAGATTTACAGGATTATTCTTTAAGCAATTGTAACGTAACACTTTTTGTAATATACCCTTTTACAGAAAGAAATATACTTGGAGATGCATGCTGAGTGTAATTTACCGTTTTACGGACAGATTAACAATTGGCCTGCAACAGCTGGAACACCAGATTTACTGTATTTCTATTTTTGCTACTGACTTTCACCCCAGAAAATAATATATCTTTTGACGGACACTAGGGAAATTGTCCAGTCACAGCTGGAACACAAGATTCAGGGTATTGCTATTTTGGCAATTAGATTTCACCACAGAACAAAATCTGTCCTGTGACGGACACTATTAAACTTGGACAGCCACAGCTGAAACCACTGATTTATGGTATTGCTATTTTGGCAATTGAATTTCACTCCAGAACAAAATCTTTCCTGTGACGAACACTATTAAACTTGGCCAGCCCCAGCTGAAACCACTGATTTATGGTATTGCTATTTTGGCAATTGAATTTCATCCTAGAAAAAAATATACCCTTTTACGGACAGATTTAAACTAGGCCTGCAACAGCTGGAACACCAGATTTATTGTATTTCTATTTTCACTACTGACTTTCACCCCAGAAAATAATATATCCTTTGACGAACACTAGGGAAATTGTCCAGTCACAGCTGGAACACCAGATTCAGAGTATTGCTATTTTGGCAATCAAATTTCACCCCAGAACAAAATCTATCCTGTGACGGATACTATGAAACTTGTCCAATCACAGCTGGAACACCAGATTTACGGTATTTCTATTTTGGCAAATGAATTTCACCCCTGAAAAAATATATCCTTTGCCGGACACTATTAAACTTGGCCAGCCACAGCTGAAACTACTGATTTACGATATTGCTATTTTGACAATTAAATTTCACCCCAGAACAAAATCTATCCTTCTCCAGACACTATTAAACTTGGCCAGCCACTGCTGGAACACCAGATTTAGGGGATTGCTATTTTGGCAATTGGATTTCACCCCAGAACAAAATCTATCCTTTGTCAGACACTATTAAACTTGGCCAGCCACAGCTAAAACCACTGATTTATGATATTGCTATTTTGGCAATTGAATTTCACGCCAGAAAAAATATGTATCCTTTGCCGGACAGTATTAAACTTAGCCAGCCACAGCTGGAACACCATATTTAGGGGATTGCTATTTTGGCAATTGAATTTCAACTCAGAAAAAACCTATCCTTTACCAGACAGTAGACAGCATTACACTTGGCTAGCAACAGCTGGAACACCAGATTTAGGGGATTGCTATTTTGGCAATTGAATTTCACCTCTCAATAAAATATAGAAATTTATTTCCTGAGTTTCTAGGGGTGACAATAAGCACAGCCAAGCCCCTGATGTAGGATAAAGCAAAAAAAAAAAAAAAAAACTAGTATTGATGGATTGATGGACTTGGTGGCAGTTTGTGCTGGTGCATCACAAGACACAAAATGGCCGCCGATCACCCCAGAAAAAAGTGACTGAAAAGTGAGCAATTAACTAGTAGAAGTTGAATGATTCACTGTTGTAGATCGATCACTTCATTAGGTGTTTTTGGTGAGCTTTGCCTGCCTAATCTCGCCTTTACAGCGGCTGCATCCTATCCCTACACTAATCAGAGCAGAGTGACTTGCGGCGCTACATGACTCCAGCTTAAATAGAGGCTGGGTCACATGCTGCACTTGACCAATCACAGCCATGCCATTTGTAGGCATGGCTGTGATGGTTTCTTAGGGGAAGAAGTAAAACGCTAGCTGATTGGCTGCTGTGCAGCCCTTCAGAAAGCGGGAAGAAATCGCCGAAAAATGCTCGGGTTTGTGTCCTTGTCCCGAACACCACAAAATTCGGTACGAACCCGAACTATACAGTTCAGGTTCGCTCAACTCTACTTATTAGCCATTGTGTGGTGAAATGAGAAAATTATAGCCCTTTTTGGCATGTATTACTGGCAAAAAAAAGTATTATTTGCCATTCAGCAGTGAAGTTCCATTTTACTACAGCCATTTATGGGGTGTATTAATAGGATAGATACATATGTCCTATTAGCCGTTCTGTGGTGAATTGTGATTGTTAAATTTTTTTTGGGGGTATATTAACCGCTACAGGACCACCTAACGCAGGGATGCGTCCTGCGGGCGGTCCTGTAGCTCGGAGACGACGCATCGGCGAGTCATCTCGCGAGAGCCGCGACTTCCTGTGAACGCGCGCATTCACAGTGAAGCGCGTCTTGGCAGTTGAGCTACAGCCTGCCAGCGATGATCCATCGCTGGCAGGCTGTAGATGCGAATTAAATCGCATCAAACAGCTATATCAGACGCTGTTTTGTGAACAGCGTCTGATATAGCTGCTACCTGGTCCTCTGGTGGTCCCATTTGCTGGGATCGACCACAAGACCACCAGAGGACCAGGTAACACTGTAAAGTTGCACCAAACACTACACTAAAACCCCCCACCCCCCCTCACCTATTAACCCCTTGATCACCCCATCTAGACCCCCTGATCACCCCCCTGTCATTGATCACACCCCTTGTAAGGCTCCATTCAGACGTCCATATGTGTTTTGCGGATCCGTGGATTCACGGATCCGCGGATTGGATCCGTGGATCCTCAAAACACGGACACCGGCAATGTGCTTTCCGCAGTTTGCAGATCCACACATTGCCAGAACTATATAGAAAATGCTTTTTCTTGTCCGCAATTGCGGACAAGAATAGGACATGTTCTATATTTTTGCGGAACGGAAGTGCAGACCCGGAAGCGAGGATCCGTAATACCGGATCCGAGCGGGACAAAGTCTGTCCCCATAGAAATGAATGGGTCCACAATTCCGTTCCGCAAACAGAATTTCGGACGTGTGAATGGGGCATAAGGGTCTCTTATCACCGCCAGTTAGTTAGCTACTTGTTAGGTAGTTAGCGCCCAGCCCACCGCACCGCAGTCACTGATTTTGGCAGAGATTTTTTCATCCACATTGATCGATGCGAATGAAAAAATCTGTGCCGTTCATTTTTTTTTTTTTTTCAGCGCAGAGGCTGAACGGAAAAAAAAAAAATCTCATTACCCGTATGCTCAATATAAGGAGAATCGCAGAAACTCCTAATGCTGGCCATACGTGTAATGATTGCGGAGACCTTCAAATGCCAGGGCAGCACAAACACCTCACATGTGACCCCATTTTAGAAAGAAGACACCCCAAGGTATTCCGTGAGGGGTATGGTGAGTTCATGCAAAATTTTATTTTTTGTCACAAGTTAGTGGAATATGACACTGTAAAAAAAAAAAATAAAATTCCGCTAACTTGTGCCAATTTTTTTTTTCTGTGAACTCGCCATACCCCTCACAGAATACCTTGGGGTGTCTTCTTTCCACAATGGGGTCACATGTGGGGTATTTATACTGTCCTGGCATTTTAGGGGGCCTAAAGCGTGAGAAGAAAAATGCGTAAAAATGCCCTCCTAAGAGGTACTCATTGGAATTTGGGCCCCTTTGCGCATCTTGGCTGCAAAAAAGTGCCACTCTTGTGGTATCGCCGTACTCAGGAGAAGTAGGGCAATGTGTTTTGGGGTGTATTGTTACATATACCCATGCTGGGTGAGAGAAATATCTCTGTAAATTGACAACTTTGAATAAAAAAAATGTAAAAAGTTGTCGTTTACAGCGATATTTCTCACACGCAGCATGGGTATATGTAAAAATACACCCCAAAACACATTGCCCTACTTCTCCTGAGTACGGCGATACCACATGAGTGACACTTTTTTGCAGCCTGGGTGCGCAAAGGGGCCCTAAAACCAATGAGTACCTTTAGGATTTCATAGGCCATTTTTACGCATTTGGATTCTCACGCTTTAGGAGCTCCTAAAATGCCAGGTCAGTATAAATACCCCACATGTGACCCCATTTTGGAAAGAAGACACCCCAAGGTATTCCGTGAGGGGCATGGCGGGTTCACAGAATTTTTATTTTTTGGCACAAGTTAGCGGAAATTGATATATTTTTTTTTAATTTTGTTTTTTACAAAGTCTCATATTCCACTAACTTGTGAGAAAAAATATATTTATATATTTATACTCTCCTGGCATTTTAGGGGCCCCTAAAGCGTGAGATAAAGTCTGGAATCCAAATGCGTAAAAATGCCCTGTGAAATCCTAAAGGTACTCATTGGTTTAGGGCCCCTTTGCGCACCCAGGCTGCAAAAAAGTGGCACACATGTGGTATCGCCGTACTCAGGAGAAGTAGGGCAATGTGTTTTGGGGTGTATTTTTATATATACCCATACTTTGTGTGAAAAATATCTCTGTATACGACAACTTTTAAAAATTTCTATACAAAGTTGACAATTTACAGAGATATTTCTCTCACCCAACATGGGTATATGTAAAAATACACCCCAAAACACATTGCCCTACTTCTCCTGAGTACGGCGATACCACATAAGTGACACTTTTTTGCAGCCTGGGTGCGCAAAGGGGCCCAAATTCCAACGAGTACCTTTAGGTTTTACATGGCGGCTCACAATTTAGCCCCGCCCAAAATGCCAGAACAGTAAACACACCCCACAAATGACCCCATTTCGGAAAGTAGACACCCCAAGGTATTCACTGAGGGGCATAGTGAGTCCGTCTGAGATTTTTTTTATTTTTGCCAGAAGTTAGCAGAAATTGAAACTTTTTTTTTTTTTCTCAGAAAGTGTCATTTTCCGCTAACTTGTGAAAAAAAATGAAATGATACATGAACTCACCATGCCCCTCCGCGAATACTTTTTAAAAAGTTCTTCTTTCTAAAATGGTGTCATTTGGGGGTATTTATACTTTCCTGGCATTCTAGCACCTGAAGAAACATGACAGGTGCTCAGAAAGTCAGAGCTGCTTCAAAATGCCGAAATTCACTTTTTTGCACCACAGTTTGTAAACGCTATAACTTTTACCCAAACCAATAAATATACACTTATTGGACTTTTTTTTTTTATCAACGACATGTAGAACAATAAATTTAGAGAAAAATGTATATGGAAATGTAGTTTTTTTTGAAAAATTTTACAACAGAAAGTGAAAAATGTCATTTATTTGCAAAAATGTCGTTAAATTTGTATTAATGGCAAAAAAAACTAAAAATGTCAGCAAGAATGAAATACCACCAAATGAAAGCTCTATTAGTGAGAAGAAAAGGAGGTAAAATTCATTTGGGTGGTAAGTTGTATGACGGAGCAATAAACGGTGAAAGTAGTGTAGTGCGGAATTGTAAAAAGTGGCCTGGTCATTAAGGGTGTTTAAGCTAGGGGGGTTGAAGCGGTTAATAGGAAAAAGAATATGTCTTATTGGCCGGTCTTCTGTGAACCGACATTGTTATACAACTATTGTTGGGTTGTATTGATGGGAAAAATGAGTATGTGTTATTAGCCGTTCTGCTGTGAATTTACATTGTCATTCAGACATTGTTGCACTGTATTAACAGCAAAAATAAGTAAGTGTTATAAGCCGTTCTGCAGTGAATTTACATTGTCATACAGACATTGTTGCTCTGTATTAATAGCAAAAATAAGTATGTGTTATTAGCTATTCTGTATTGAATTTACATTGTCATTCAGTGGTGAATTTTTTTTGTGATACAGCCTTATTGGGAAAAATTGGTCGGTGAATGTAGACTTTCTTTTGTAGGGACTGAGTAATTGTGTTGATTAGCCAATCAGTAGTGAAATTTGTTTGTGATACAGCCTTTTTTGCGAAAATTGGTCGGTAGCTATAACTATGGTCAAGGACAATATGTGTCCTTTACGACTCACTGGGTAAATGTAGTTCCTGCCCGACCACACCAGCAACTTGGCCAAGTGATGCCGCTTGCGCCTCCACGTTCTCACAACGTTGGTACTACGACAATGTCCGCCTCTGCCTCCTGAACCTCCACCGTGTCCTCAGCCCCCACTGCAGAGACAATTCACAGTGCTTCTACAGCATACCACATGTGCAGTGTCACGCTGTTCTACACCTCGTTTGCCTGGGCAAACAGAGTCACACGGGAAGAAACTGTGCCACATCCTTCATCAAGAAAACAAATCCTGGCTTTCTCCACGACAACTCAAAATTGAAACCATGGTGACCGACAATGAAAAGAACATGGTGTTGGTGCTGTGACAAGGAGGATTGGGCCATGTGCCCTGCATGGCACATGTGTTCAATCTGGTTGTCAAGTGGTTTCTGAAGTCTTCCACCCATCTGCAAGACATCCTAAAAATGGCCACGAAACTTTGCATGCACTACAGCCACTCGTATACCGCCAAGCCTCCTTGAGCTTCAGCGGCAGTACGGCGCCCCCCAACAAAGGCTGATAGGCAATGTTTTCACCTGTTGGAATCCCACCCTCCATATGTTGGACCAACTATACGAATAGAGAAAGGCCATAAACAATTTCTTGATGATCCAAGTGGATAGAGGTACTCCCCTGTGTAACTTCGATGTTAGCCTCTGGCAGCTCATGCGTGACACCTGCCATTTGCTTGTGCCCTTTGAGGAGGCCACTTTATTTGTCAGTTGCAAGGACTACGGGATGAATACTACTTTATGTCCTGGAAAAGATGCTGGTAAATCTGGCTGATCAGGGGACTGGAGACGTGGCACCTATATCTCATGGCCACATGAGCTCTGTGGGGGCTGAACTGGAGGAGGAGGAGGATATTGGAGCACAAGCAATGTGAAGCGAAATGGGTGGTTCTTCTACACATGTGACAGGAGAGGAGGAGTAGGATCAGGTGGAGGAGCAAGATGGAGATGAGGAAGACAAGTAGTAGTACCTGCAACATCAGCAGCAGCCTGAGTCTAAAGTCGCTGATGAGCAGCTTTCCTCACTCGCATAGTGAAGAAACTACTCACCAGCTGCTAGATATGGAGCAGAACCTGAACCAGCAGGTGGTGGCATACTTGTAGTATACCCTGTCACCCATCATCCAAACTGCATTTGTGGCTACAACTGGCCAAGTTTGTCATGGAAAAGCTGTGCTTCCCAGCCAGTAGTGTGGCTTCAGAGCGAGTGTTTAGTGTGACAGGGTCCATAGTTACCCCAAGAAGAACTTGCCTGTCCACCCAAAATATGGAGAGACTGACCTTTGTCAAGATGAATCAAGAGTGGATCAGCCAGTATTTCCACCCACCAATGCCTGATGCATTAGATTAGATCATCCATGCTGCCTCACCCAAACCTTGACAAAAGAGACCAGTTTCTTCTGGCTACCTTCCTCAGCTAATATTCTGATGCTGCCACCTGCCTGATGCCACACATCTGATGCCAAGTGCTCCTTCTTACACCCAACATTGGCCCGGCAGCGGATACTGTTATTGCCACCCACCTCCCCACTCATTGTGCCACTTTGTGGCCTCCTCATGCTGCTGCTGCTACCTTAACACTATGTCACCTTGCCACTCTGTGGCCTTCTGATGCTGATGCTGCCACCTCCAGACTCTGTCATTGTTCCACTCTGTGGCCTCCACATGCTGCTGCTACCTGAACACTATGTCACTGGGCCACTCTGTGGCCTCCTTATGCGGCTGCTGACACCTCCACACTCTATCATTGTGCCACTCTGTGGCCTCCTTATGCTGCTGCTGCTGCCACCTCATCACTATGTCACTGGGAAACTCTGTGGTCTCCTCATGCTGCTTCCATCTCACCACTATCGACCTGTATGGCTGAGTTCATACTTGAGTTATTTGGTCAGTTTTGGCCTGTAACTGCCAAAATAAGTTAAGTGTGCATTGATTCTAAGAGCGACATCTGTCATCTGCGTGTCATACTGACTCACAGTATTGTTTCACTACCACAGCAAACTCCCTATGCATGTTACTCCAAGACACAGTGTTCTACACCACTATACAGGCTCTCTGCAGCCAGGAAATAGCTGTTTTTTAACGTGATTCACCAGGAATAAATTTTGAAAAATTCAACCATCTCTAGTCACCACGTACGGAATTTCGTGCGAGATCTTCATGTAAGATGGTGGCGTCCAGCCCATTGCGAGCAAATGGATGCAGTAAGTATGATTTTTTTTGTATTTTTGCACTATTTCAGGTTTAATAGATTCACTTCCATGAAGCACGAGGAAATTCGGCTTCACAGCGAATCAAATCTATCCTGAAATGATCAAAGGATAATATATAGAGAGAAACAGTGGCTCAAACTGTGGTCTCAATATGACAGGTGCTCACTCAGAAAGGCCCACCTCTAGCCAAAGGAATAATAAAGTATTAAATGTGAATTCGAGGGCACTCTTAATATCTGGGCTTTGAAAAGAGATTTTTATTCCGATAGTTAGCCTGGGTTTTAGTACAATTTTTTGTAAAATGGTACTAATGAGTACACATATATTGAAATGGAAAGTATACAAATATAAAAAGTGTTTAAACAAAAGATGTTCTGATGTTAGAACCAATATAGGGATTTCCGGGATGCAGTAACCTTATTGATATCTTAGGTGGTATCAAAACTTGCCACGGGAAAAGATAAAAGGTATATATTGAAGGGAATGTTATTATCCCGATCAAAAAGTCTGTAACATAAGTTGTGATGTCAGAGACAAATGTTTATAAATCTGAATATTGTCCTGACTCAAAAGAGCTTTATAGTCTGTGTTACCGCTTTAAGATCAATGGTAGGACTAAAAACATATACTATGTTGTCAGCGATATATGTATAAATGTTTTACCGGTCTGCTTACTTGTGTATGGCCAGAGTAATGAATATCGCTGCTCCTGCTGTAAGTTATATGCCGATCCTCTTGGTTGCAGTTGGACAGGGAGTGCGGGCTAACGCTGTTGCTGAATGCTGGTTGTTCTTCCTGCGCGGGAGTGCTTGGCGTCCTGCTTCCATTCGCGCGATGCACGTGGCTTTTTACGTGATGCGGAGGCCTCTACGTCACATCGGTCAGCTGACCGGGATCCCCGAACTTCTCCTGATGAAATTTAGTGCGCTGTATGTGGTTCGATCCTTTTAGTATCTTTTTAGTATCTTTTAGTAGGATTTAAACTGTGGAATTCCTTCCTGGTACTGTCCTAATTTTCACCAAACGCGTTTCGGTGCTTTTCTTCATCTTACTGATGAAGGTGCCAGAAAGCACTGAAACGCACAGAAAGCACCGAAAACCAAGATTAAAACTGTTCCAAAACAACCAATTTTTTGGTCACCTTGCCCCATAAAGTGTAACAATAAATTATCAAAAAATCATATGTACCCATAAATGGTACCAATAAAAACGGCAACACTTTCTTCAAAAAACAATCCCTGCACAAGACGATTGGTAGAAAAATAAAAAAATAAGGAGTTCAGAAAATTGACAACAAAAACATATATATATATATTTTTTAAAATGCTTTATTATGTAAAACTGAAACAAACAAACAAAGTTGACATATTTTATATCACTGCGTCCGTAACATATCACTGCGTCCGTAACAACCTGCTCTATAAATATAGCACATGATCCACCCTGTCAGATGAATGTTGTAAAAAATAAAAAATAAAAACCATGCGAAAACAGCCATTTTTTGGCAACCTTGCTTCACAAAAAACGCAATATAGAGCAATTAAAAATCATATGTACCCCAAAATAGTATTAATAAAACTGGCACCTTATCCCCTAGTTTCCAAAATGGGGTCACTTTTTGGGAGTTTCTACTGTAGGGTGCATCAGAGGGGCTCCAAAAACCATGTGGCACTCCTTTTCTTCTGCGCCCTGCCGTGTGCCTCTACATCAGTTTACGAGCACATGTCGGGTGTTTCTGTAAACCGCAGTATCAGGGTAATATATATTGAGTTTTGTTTGGCTGTTAACCCTCAATGTGGTAAAGAAAAAAAATGGATTAAAACAGAAAATCTGCCAAAAAATTGAAATTTAGAAATTGTAATCTCCATTTTCCTTTAATTCTTGTGGAACACCTAAAGGGTTAACAACATTTGTAAAATCAGTTTTGAGTAACTTGAGGGGTGTAGTTTCTGTAATGGGGTCATTTATGGGGGTTTCCACTATGAAAGTCCCACAAAGTGACTTCAGAACTGAACTGGTCCTTAAAAAGTGGGTTTTGCACAATTCTTCTAAAATTATAAGCCTTCTAACATCCTAAAAAAATAAAATGACATTTACAAAATGATGCCAACATAAAGTAGACATATGGGGAATGTTCAGTAATAAATATTTTTTGAGGTATTACTTTCTGTTTTAAAAGTATAGAAATAGAAATTTTGAAAATTGCCAATTTTTCCAAATTTTTGGTAAATTTGGAATTTTTTCATAAATAAAGGTGAAATATATTGACTTAATTTTATGACTGTCATGAAGTACAATGTGTCACGAGAAAACAATCTCAGAATGGTTTGGATAAGTAAAAGAGCTCCAAAGTTATTACCACATAAAGTGACACATGTCAGATTTGCAAAATTAAAAGTGGTCATGGGAGCATCAATGACCCTTGGTCATGAAAGGGTTAAGGATCACAAGAGTTTTTTCCCCTCCTTGTATTTCAACAGCCATAACTATTGTGTTTTTTGCTTTATAAGGCACACTTTTTTCTCCGAAAAGTGGCGGAAAAATCTCAGGGTGTCTTATAAAGCGAATTCTAGTGAGCGCTTTTGTCACGGAAGTGCTCACTAGTATGCAGGAGGCACGAGGATCTGTGACCGTAGAGCTGCATGATGTACTCACCACTCCCTGGTCTTCCTCTGGGCCTGCGCTGCAATGTCCTGACTGCATACAGTGTCAGGAAATAGTATATGCACTGATATAGGGGTCTGATCTGAAATATGATCCGAAGTCTGATATGGGGGTCCGATCTGAGGTCTGATATGGGGGTGTGATCTGAAGTCTGACAAAGATTGGGGGGGTCAATTTTGGGGGTCTGATGAAGATTGGGAGTCTGTTCTGAGGTCTGATAAAAAATATATATATTTTAAACTTTCCTCCTCTAAAACCTAGGTGCATTTTATTGTGTCTTATAAAGCAAAAAATACAGTATTTGATTTTTTGGTGTATCTGTAGCTGTTTTGCAAATTAGTTGCTGATTTTTCAAGACAGCATTTTGGGGCACATATAGAAATGTTTTATAATAGTGGACTCTATGACAATACTGCCAATTATTTGTTTTTTACATTTTGTCTCATTTAATGGTCGAACGTGACAATAACAAATATTTAAATTGATTTACAATTTAAAAATTGTATGTAGTAATTTTAAAAAAGTTGCATTTATCGTCTTTTTTCTTTTGCATCTTTATTTTCTTTCATTGTTACCTTTAATGGGCATGTCTAAGATTAAAGGTTAACCAGTTATTTCAGTTTTCTCTGATCCTGGCCATTAAGGCAGAAAAGCAACTGTACTCCAGCCGGAGACCCAATGGGCACGGTTTTTGTAATATATATCATTTTGTTAGAAGAGGTTAGTTCATATAGAACTGGTTTGTTCTCTGAGAACTGGTTTATTCTCACAATCCTGTATAATATTTTATAAATATAGCATCACATCATATACCTGCAGCCTAACAAAAATCAGATTAAAATGGCTGTATTTTTTGTGATTTCAAACTGAACTATTGTTTCCAGCACAGCTAATGATTGTAGGGTAAAGGAAAAACAAAATAACTGATGAAAAGTCATTTCAGACTTTGAAGTGAAAATATTAAAAACATTTATTTTGCCAGTGGAGAGAAAAAATCAGTAAAGAACTAAGTAAATTGCAGACACACTAAACCCAGTTAGTTGAATTAATGTTTGTCATTGCTATTACCATTTTCACTGTTATTATTTTTATAAACAACATAGGAAGCTCAGCCCCCAAATATGAGCGCCACATATATCACTCACTCGTGGGAGCTTAAACGGGTTGCATCAGTTCTGCAAATGGCATTTATCATGTAAACTAGAGATGAGTGAATTTCTCAAAAATTCGATTCGGCTGGTTCACCGAATTTACCGAAAAAATTTGCTTCGATCCGAAATTATTTGCAGCTAATCGCTTTAAAAAATGGCTATTTCTGGGCTGCAGAGAGCCTTTATAGGGGTGTAGAACACTGTGCCTTGCAGTAACACGCATAGGGAGTGTGCTTGGTAGTGAAATAATAATGTGAGTCAGTATGACATGCAGATGACAGGCGTCGCTCTTAGAATCACTGCACACTTCACTTATTTGGGCAGTCACGGGGCCAGAACTGTCCCAATAACTCAAGTATGCCATACAGGTTGATTTTAGCTTCAAGAAGAAGGGCACTTCTTTTACACCGTTGTCAACTGATTCCACATAGATGTCTACACAACCTGTTCTATTAAACACTCATACAAGTAAAGACCCCCCCCATTAACAATGCAGACCACCTAAACAATGTTTTCTTTATTAGTTTAACTAGAGCCCTCTATGGCCCAGACAGCCATGTGGTAATTGAACTCAGCACAACCATGTCACAAGCACCACACAAGCATGTTGTTTTGTTTTGCCCTGCAGTCACAGGGAGCCCACAGGACACAAGGAGCTCACACAGAGGCCTAAGAGGCACAGGGAAAACATTGAGCTGACAGTGGGAACTCACAGGTCAGTTACCATCAGTATTTGAGGGCAGTGCTGCTACAATGAGAGTGTCAACCCAGCAGCCCTGCACCCCCTCCTCCACAGACACTGCTGCCTGCTTCTTACTAGATGGACTTACCAGTGGTATTTACCAGGTGCTTTAATAGGAAGCTCCTGGGACCTCCAGCAGTCCAGCAGCTGATGTCAAAGCCTATGGGTCAGATGCAACAGAAGGCCCAGTCACCCAGTCTGATGTTTGGGCATTGCAGCCTAGAGAAAGTGCAGGCAAAGGCTGGGGGCGGGGCTATGTTTCCTCCGCCCACACAGAACATCCTGATGCTGGCCTTTCACTGTGCTCTGGTGAGACTGGGGGGGGGGGATACTTAGATATCTAAAAGCAGGGGGACCCTGCATGGCATTATAAGTGATCCCGCCTTCCCAGAGTTTCTTTCTACATGTCCTCACACATGCAGCAGTCATTTTAGGAAAAAAATGCAATTAGTTACCACGAATCGCAAGGAAATTCAGATTCGATGCTCATCTCTATCGTAGACAATGTTAATACAAGGCTGTTACTAAAGCATTATGCTTGTCAATATTGCCTCCTTTGTTGGTTTGATTCATTTTACCCAATAGAAAGTGACGAGTATCCATTAGAAAGTGCCTTATATTAACTTTATCTAAAGTATAAATGGCAGTTTCTGAAATGAGACAGCTCCTTTGATGCTATCCAGTGATAAATAACTTCATTGTTTGAATCTCCTTAATGCTATCTAGTGGGGATGTGATTGTAATATCACTTGGATCCCAGAAGTTCAAGCCTTTGACCCTATCATACTATTTGTATTCCATGATTACAGGACACAGTGGGTTAACTTGGGAGTTGGGATCCTAGAATCTCAGGTCTGCCACAATTTTAGGCTATGTCAGAGGCATCACCAATAAGGTTACCTGTAAGAGGTGCATTCAAAAATAATAATGTTTTAAAATACTAATATTCCAATTTCATTACACAAACTTATAATACAGTAGAGCCCCTTTATAATTAATATAATAGTCTTAGAACTGTGAGAAAAATCATAAATTATTAAAATTACATTTATTACTTTAAGATTCACAGCTTTCATTTGAAGTTTAATTTTCTGAAACATAGCAAAAAGGAAAATTAATATACTTAAAGGAAACCTGTCAGCAGTTTTGACCAGAGCAGTACAAACATACTCTTTGTATAGTGTTTAATCTTAGTAGTAATGAGATTAACTTTTTTTTTTAGCCAGATTCTGTTTTTTTAGTGGAAGAGCACTAGTGGATTCCTGGTTGGATACTACAGCTGTCAGTCAGAGCAGGGGGCAGGGGCTGTGAACTAGTGATGAGTGGGAGGTGCCATATTCGAATTCGCGATATATCGCGACTATTCGAATGAATATTCGTAATTAGAGATGAGCGAACACCTGGATGTTCGGGTTCGAGAGGTTCGGCCGAACTTCCGGAAAATGTCCGGGTTCGTGATCCGAACTCAACCCGAACTTCATCCCGAACCCGGACCCCATAGAAGTCAATGGGGACCCGAACTTTTGGGCACTAAAAAGCCTGTAAAAGACTCCCGGAAAGGGCTAGAGGGCTGCAAAAGGCGACAAAATGTAGGTAAATCCCCTGCAAACAAATGTAGATAGGGAAATGATGAGTTAACATAAAATAAATAAAAATTAACCTGTAAAAGACACCCAGAGGGATAATATACCGCAATAAACGCATTGCGATTACAACTTTAAGCTAACGATCACCATGGGAACGCTTCCTCCAGTAGAATGTACTGTCGGATCTGAGAATTAAGTTGAAATCGCAATGCGATTCTTATATATTTGCTTAATCACATTGCGATTTCAACTTAGCATTGCTAAATAATTCCATCCATATCGTTAACTTACTGAGTCAGTAAGTTAACGAATATGGATGGAATTATTTAGCAATGCTAAGTTGAAACGGCAATGCGGTTAAGCAGATATATAATAATCGCATTGCGATTTCAACTTAGCATTGCTAAATAATTCCATCCATATCGTTAACTTACTGAGTCAGTAAGTTAACGAATATGGATGGAATTATTTAGCAATGCTAAGTTGAAACGGCAATGCGATTAAGCAGATATATAATAATCGCATAATCGCGTTCGAATAGAACTTAAAGCTGTCTCTTAGTCAGTTTTAGTATTGGTGTGCTGTAATAGAAGTTACATTCGTACGCGAATATAACTTAGAGCAATACAGTCCACTTTACACTGTTAGTTTTATTATCGCGATAATACAACTATTCAAGAATCGTGTACGTGCGTCTGTACGTGTGTGCGTTACCTCGGATCAGATCGAGAGAGACGAGTGGAGATTGGTGACTGTCCCAGCGATTATGGCGAAAAGTAATTTCTCTAAAGAAGAGCTGGATTTCTTAATAACTGTAAGTAAAAAGTAATTGAACTTAGTTAGTGTGTAATGCAGTAATGTGATTTAAACTTATTAATGATTTTTATTAGCCAAGAAGCCTGCAGGCCTTCACTGATCTCATAACTGCCTTACACTGTCACATGTCCTACTGCTTGGTGACATAAACTCATCAGTGATCACAGGCTTTAGCAGACTGCACAACTACATGAGTGATTAGTGAAAGACACTGTTAAAGGGGTGGCAATGTTCAAGTCACTTTTAAAGGGATGACGATGTTCAAGTCACTTTTAAAGGGATGGCGATGTTCAAGTCACTTTTAAAGGGGCGGCAATATTCAAGTCACTTTTAAAGGGATCGCAATGTTCAAGTCACTTTTAAAGGGATGGCGATGTTCAAGTGACTTTTAAAGGGGCGGCAATATTCAAGTCACTTTTAAAGGGATCGCAATGTTCAAGTCACTTTTAAAGGGATGGCGATGCTCAAGTCACTTTTAACCACATCAGCACACCCTAGCTTAAACACCCTTAAAGACCAGGCCACTTTTTTCAATTCTGCACTGCGCTACTTTCATCGTTTATTGCTCCGTCATACAACTTACCACCCAAATGAATTTTACCTCCTTTTCTTCTCACTAATAGAGCTTTCATTTTCTGCTATTTCTTTCTTGCTGACATTTTTACTTTTTTTGATATTTAACTTTTTTTGATGAAATTTTTGCAAAAAAATGATATTTTTCACTTTATGTTGGAAAATTTGTCAAATAAAACTACATTTCTCTAAAAAATTTTCTCTAAATTTATTGTTCTACATGTCTTTGATAAAAAAAAATGCAATAAGTGTATATTTATTGGTTTGGGTAAAAGTTATAGCGTTTACAAACTATGGTGCAAAAAAGTGAATTTCCGCACTTTGACTTTCTGAGCACCTGTCCTGTTTCCTGACGTACTACAATGCCCAGACAGTAGAAATACCCCATAAATGACCCCATTTCCGAAAGTAGACACCCTAAGGTATTCACTGAGGGGCATAGTGAGTTCATGGAAGTTTTTATTTTTTGTCACAAGTTAGCGGAAATTGATTTTTTTTTTTTTTTTTTTACAAAGTCTCATATTCTGCTAACTTGTGCCAAAAAATACAATTTTACATGAACTCACCATACCCCTCACAGAATACCTTGGGGTGTCTTCTTTCCGAAATGGGGTCACTTGTGGGGTATTTATACTGCCCTGGCATTTTAGGGGCCCCTAAAGCGTGAGAATTCAAATGCGTAAAAATGCCATGTAAAATCCTAAAGGTACTCATTGGATTTAGGGCCCATTTGCGCATCTTGGATGCAAAAAAGTGGCACAGGTACTGTAAAATCCTAAAGGTACTCAGGTGAAGTATGGCAATGTGTTTTGGGGTGTATTTTTACATATACCCCTACTGGGTGTGAAAAATTTCTCTGTAAATGACAACTTTGTATAAATTTTTTTAAAAAGTTGTCATTTACAGAGATATTTCTCACACCCTGCATGGGTATATGTAAAAATACACCCCAATAAAAATTTCCATGAACTCACTATGCCCATCAGCGAATACCTTGGGGTGTCTACTTTCCGAAATGGGGTCACTTGTGTGGTATTTTTACTGCCCTGGCATTTTAGGGGCCCTAAACGTCAAAAGCAGTTTGGAATCCAAATGCGTAAAAATGTCCTGTAAAATCCTAAAGGTACTCATTGGATTTAGGGCCCATTTGCGCATCTTGGATGCAAAAAAGTGGCACACATGGGGTATCGCCGTACTCAGGAGAAGTAGGGCAATGTGTTTTGGGGTGTATTTTTACATATACCCATGCTGGGTGTGAGAAATATCTCTGTAAATGACAACTTTTAAAAAATTTATACAAAGTTGTCATTTACAGAGAAATTTTCACCCAGTAGGGTATATGTAAATACACCTAAACACATTGCCCTACTTCTCCTGATACGCATACCCATGTGCCACTTTTGCAGCCAAGATGCGCAAGGCCCTAAATCCA
Organism: Bufotes viridis; assembly: GCA_033119425.1. NCBI lineage: Eukaryota > Metazoa > Chordata > Amphibia > Anura > Bufonidae > Bufotes > Bufotes viridis. The sequence continues at coordinate 178,004,912 of CM065591.1, forward strand.
ATGAGTACCTTTAGGATTTCACAGGACATTTTACGCATTTGGATTCCAAACTGCTTTTGACGTTCAGGGCCCCTAAAATGTCAGGGCAGTAAAATACACACAAGTGACCCCATTTGGAAAGTAGACACCCTAAGGTATTCGCTGATGGGCATAGTAAGTTCATGGAAGTTTTTATTTTTGGCACAAGTTACGGAAATCGATTTTTTTTTTTTTACAAAGTCTCATATTCCACTAACTTGTGCCAAAAATAAAATTTTACATGAACTCACCATACCCTCACGGAATACCTTGGGGTGTCTTCTTTCAAATGGGGTCACTTGTGGGGTATTTTTACTGCCCTGGCATTTTAGGGCCCCTAAACGTCAGAAGCAGTTTGAATCCAAATGCGTAAAAATGTCCTGTGAAATCTATAAGGTACTCATTGGATTTAGGCCCTTTGCGCATCTTGGATGCAAAAAGTGGCACACATGGGTATCGACGTACTCGGAGAAGTAGGGCAAGTGTTTTGGGGTGATTTTTACCTATACCTACTGGGTGTGAAAATATCTCTGTAAATGACAACTTTGTATAAATTTTTTTAAAAAGTTGTCATTTACAGAGATATTTTTCACACCCAGTATGGGTATATGTAAAAGTACACCCCAAAACACATTGCCCTACTTCTCCTGAGTACAGAGATACCACATGTGTGCCACTTTTTGCAGCCAAGATGCGCAAAGGGGCCCTAAATCCAATGAGTACCTTTAGGATTACAGGACATTTTTACGCATTTGATTCTAAACTGCTTTGACGTTCAGGGCCCCTAAAATGTCAGGGCAGTAAAATACTACACAAGTGACCCCATTTTGGAAAGTAGACACCCCAAGGTATTCGCTGATGGGCATAGTAAGTTCATGGAAGTTTTTATTTTTTGGCACAAGTTAGCGGAAATCGATATTTTTTTTTTTTTTTTTTTTACAAAGTCTCATATTCCACTAACTTGTGCCAAAAAATAAAATTTTACATGAACTCACCATACCCCTCACGGAATACCTTGGGGTGTCTTCTTTATAATATGGGGTCACTTGTGTGGTATTTTTACTGCCCTGGCATTTTAGGGGCCCCTAAACGTCAGAAGCAGTTTGGAATCCAAATGCGTAAAAAATGTCCTGTGAAATCCTATAAGGTACTCATTGGATTTAGGGCCCCTTTGCACATCTTGGCTGCAAAAAAGTGGCACACATGGGGTATCGACGTACTCGGGAGAAGTAGGGCAATGTGTTTTGGGGCGTATTTTTACCTATACCCTTACTGGGTGTGAAAAATATCTCTGTAAATGACAACTTTGTATAATTTTTTTTTAAAAAGTTGTCATTTACAGAGATATTTTTCACACCCAGTATGGGTATATGTAAAAGTACACCCCAAAACACATTGCCCTACTTCTCCTGAGTACAGAGATACCACATGTGTGCCACTTTTTTGCAGCCAAGTTGCGCAAAGGGGCCCTAAATCCAATGAGTACCTTTTAGGACGGTATTTTTACGCATTTTTCTTATCACGCTTCAGGGCCCCTAAAATGCCAGGGCAGTATAAATACCCCACATGTGACTCCATTTTGGAAAGAAGACACCCCAAGGTATTCTGTGAGGGGCATGGCGAGTTCATAGAAGATTTTTTTTTTTGCACAAGTTAGCGGAATTTGTTTTTTTTTTTATTTTTTTCCACAAAGTCTCCCTTTCCGCTAACTTGTGACAAAAAGTTCAATCTTTCATGGACTCAATATACCCCTCAGCGAATACCTTGGGGTGTCTTCTTTCCGAAATGGGGTCACATGTGAGGTTTTTGTACTGCCCTGGCATTTGAGGGTCTCCGCAATCATTACATGTATGGCCAGCATTAGGAGTTTCTGCTATTCTCCTTATATTGAGCATACAGGTAATGAGATTTTTTTTCCGTTCAGCCTCTGGGCTGAAAGAAAAAACGAATTGCACAGATTTCCTCATTCGCATCGATCGATGTGGATGAAAAAATCTCTGCCAAAAAATATGCAAGAAAAAAAAAGAGGGGCCTGGCGATTGCCAGGACATAGGGGCTCCGCCCAAACATCCATACCCACTCAGCTCCTATGTCCTGGCAAACGTGATTTCTCCATTCATATCGATCAATCCATCGGTGTGGAGGAAGACATCTTTGCCAGATTTTTGATACAAAGTGTTTGCCAAAGAATATGAACTCCAACACCTCTCCGCAGCTCACATGCCAGGGCAAACGTACCTGTCCTGCAGAGGAGAAATCTCGTCTTGCAGCGCCGCATACACTGACTTCACGTGTCTTCTGATAGCAGCGCAATGCTTCTCTCAGAATTCACATCAGTGCTGCGGCGTTTTTGTCGGTTGGTCCGTTGGTCTGTTGGTATACCTGGAAAATAAAGGGTGGTTATGGGGGGGGGGGGAAGAAGAAAAAACAGGCAGCAGGCACATGACTTGAACGTTGCAAACTTTATAAAACCAGAACATTTTAAAACTTTTATAAAACATGAACATAAAAACCTGAACTAACTGAAGATTTTTCTTTTTCTTGCTACCTGTTTGATTATTTTTTTTTTTCCATGTCACTCTTTATTTTCCTAGCAGAAACCTCTCCTTTCCCATGGGACAATGTGTAAAGTGTAAATCACACAGAGATGGTGCGAAGTACATTATACGCGTTATCCCAAGTGAAAGGAGACGTTTCTACCGTTTCACACTTCTGCTGTAGCACACCAGCACCATCCCTATGTGTTAGGGTCTCTCAAAACCTAGTGTCCTGAATGACCCTAGAGCCTGAGTGGAAAAAAAACTACCTGTGTAGTGCTGTCCGTAGGTCCCTAAGTGTACCTGAGTGTGGTACTTCCGGAAACACTCTCCAAGGCATAGGGCAGGGTGGTCAGGACAGTCAGGACAGAAATAGCGGGTGTCACGCCTTATTCCACTCCTGCTACAGACACGACATCTTTTTCGGGGTGGCGGTTGGGTTGAGGTACCAGGCACAACGCTGGGGAAGTGCCGCTCGTGTAAACGGCTAACTACACTGGTGGTTGGGGCCACGGAACCTCCTGGATACAGGAGTTCCGAAATGATCTCTTCCTGGAATTTGAGGAAGGATCCCGTTCTCCCAGCCTTACTGTAGAGAACGTAACTGTTATATAGAGCCAATTGAATCAAATATACAGACACCTTCTTATACCAGCGTCTGGTCTTTCGGGAAACCAAATAAGGGGCCAACATCTGGTCGTTGAAGTCCACCCCTCCCATGTGGAGGTTATAGTCGTGGACCGAGAGGGGCTTTTCAACGACACTGGTTGCCCGTTCAATTTGGACTGTCGTGTCTGCGTGAAAGGAGGAGAGCATGTAAACGTCACGCTTGTCTCTCCATTTCACCGCGAGCAGTTCTTCGTTACACAATGCAGCCCTCTGCCCCCTTGTAAGTCTGGTGGTAATGAGCCGTTGGGGGAAGCCCCGGCGACTAGGTCGCACGGTGCCGCAGCAGCCAATCTGTTCTAGGAAAAAAATGCCTGAAGAGGGCCACACTTGTGTAAGAGTTGTCCACATAAAGATGGTACCCCTTGCTGAATAAGGGTGACACCAAGTCCCAGACTATCTTCCCACTGCTCCCCAGGTAGTCAGGGCAACCGACCGGCTCCAGGGTCTGATCTTTTCCCTCATAGATCCGAAATTTGTGCGTATAGCCCTTGGCCCTTTCACAGAGCTTATACAATTTGACCCCATACCGGGGTGTGTATTAGGGACTCGTCTACGCAGATGTTTTGTGCAGGGGTATACAAATCTGCAAATTTCTGGTTGAAATGGTCTATGAGGGGCCGAATTTTGTGGAGCCGGTCAAAAGCTGGGTGGCCTCTGGGATGGGAGGTGGTGTTGTCACTAAAGTGCAGGAAACGCAGGATGGTCTCAAAACGTGTCCTGGACATGGCAGCAGAGTACATGGGCATGTGATGAATTGGGTTCGTGGACCAATATGACCGCAATTCATGTTTTTTGGTTATGCCCATGCTGAGGAGAAGGCCCAGAAAAGTTCTAAGTTCGGAAACTTGGACTGGTTTCCACCGGAAAGGCTGGGCATAAGAGCTTCCCGGGTTGTCGGCGATAAATTGAGTGGCATATCTGTTTGTTTCTGCCACGACTAGGTCATAGAGCTCCGCAGTGAAAAACAGCTCAAAAAACCCCAGCGCCGATCCTATCTGAGCTGTTTCCACCCGAACTCCTGACTGGGCGGTGAAAGGGGGAACTAATGGTGCGGCTGAAGTTGGGGGCTGCCAATCAGGATTTGCCAGCACCTCAGGGACTCTAGGGGCTCTACGGGCCTGTCTGCGCGGTGGCTGCGACGGGGAAACTACTGCACGTGCCACCGTACCAGCTTCTACTGCCCTTCTGGTGCTCGCCACTTTACCATGTTGTACGGCAGTGCTGGTAGAAGGTCCAGGACGGGCTACGCTGCTGGTGTATGCCTCACCACGTAATCCGGCAGCGCCAGCCCAACTCTGCTGCCCTTGAAGCGGATCCTGCGCAACCTGCGGTCTAGCAACACGGGGCCGGGTATGCCTGGTTCTATCAGGGACCTCAACCTCCTCGTCCGAACTTTGGGTCAGACTGCCACTGCTCTCTACAGGTTCGTATTCTGACCCGCTAGATTCGTCAGATGAGGGTTCCCATTCCTCATCCGACTGGGTCAGAATCCTGTAGGCCTCTTCAGAGGAATACCCCTTGTTTGACATTTGGGCGTCTAAATTTAGGGGGTATTCCCTGAGACTACCCAAGAAAAAAAGCAAGCCTGTCTTACAATTGAGAGGGTAGCGAAGTACAGAAGCCGCTGCGATTGATAAAAAAGATCAAAACTGATTTTTTTTTATCGCCGCAGCGCTTGTGAAGGGATTGTGCAGTGATTACAAAAAAAAATTTATTTTTGTCACTGCGGCGGGGCGGGCGTGGGCGACCGATCAGGTCTGATCGGGCAAACACTGCGTTTGGGGTGGAGGCGAACTAAAGTGACACTAGTACTATTATATATCTGACCGTGATCAGTTCTGATCACTTACAGATACTATAAAAGTACAAACGCTGATTAGCGCTACGCTAATCAGTGAATCAGTGACTGCGGTGCGGTGGGCTGGGCGCTAACGCTAACTACCTACCAAAGGGGCCTAAAGTAATCTAAACCTAAAAGTCAATCCTAGTGAAAAAAATAAAGTGACAGTTTACACTGATCACTTTTTTCCCTTTCACTAGATGATTGACAGGTGATGAAAGGGGTGATCAAGGGGTTAATTTGGGTGATGGGGGGCTGATCAGGGGCTAGTGTGTGGTGCTTGGGTGTACTCACAGTAAGGTGTGCTCTCTCCTGGGTCCAACCGACGAAAAGGACCCAGGAGAGAGCACAGAAGCCATTTAATCCATCATATTTACAAATACGATGGGTTAAATGGCTTCTCATTCGTTTTTTTAAAAGTCATCAGCCCGCCAGCGCTGCCGATTGGCTGACAGGCTGATGACCAACTCCTCCTGCGCCTTTTGCTGTGCGCGATCTGCGCATGCGCGGGCGCATCTATGCGAAATCTCGCGTCTCGCGAGATCACGCGTAGATGCGTCCGAACAGAAGAGCCCAGCCGCTCGCAGAACGCGATCCTGCGTGCGGCGGTCCGGGAGCGGTTAAAGGGATGGCGAATTGGCGATGTTCAAGTCAGTTTTAAAGGGATGGCGATGTTCAAGTCACTTTTAAAGGGGCTGCAGTGTTCAAGTCAATTTTAAAGGGGCGGCAATGTTCAAGTCACTTTTAAAGGGATGGCGAATTGGTGATGTTCAAGTCAGTTTTAAAGGGATGGCGATGTTCAAGTCACTTTTAAAGGGGCTGCAGTGTTCAAGTCACTTTTAAAGGGGCGGCAATGTTCAAGTCACTTTTAAAGGGATGGCAATGTTCAAGTCAGTTTTAAAGGGATGGCGATGTTCAAGTCACTTTTAAAGGGGCTGCAGTGTTCAAGTCACTTTTAAAGGGGCGGCAATGTTCAAGTCACTTTTAAAGGGATGGCGATGTTCTACTCTTTGACTGTTTTGATATTAAATGTTATTTTTGATGGTTCTTATGACTATGATAACTAATAATTGTATTTTAGAACTGTGGGATTACATGATTTAATTGTTATCTTGCAGGAAATGTTGGAGAAGGGGTACGACCGCAGCACACTATCCTGATAAAGCTCATGTAAGGAATTAATACCCAACGCGTTCCATCTTTCTACTGGGACCATGGCAGTAAGATCATTCATTACCTTCAGATCAATATTCTTAAGAGGACACCCAACTCCATTCTTCATATATCCTAGAAAGATTTTCCAAATATTATCCGAAACTGCAATGGATTCGATTGGAGGCTTAGGTAGAGGGGAACCCCAAAGTGAAGACAGCAATCTGGTTTTGAGCGTGGAGATACCACATAAGTCTTTTTCAATTCTAACCCATATTGTTTCTGGGTTGTCTACCCACCAGTGAGACAGTTGGTCTAATAAGGCTGAGTAATAGTAAAATTGGAGATGGGGAACACCCAAACCGCCTTTGGTACGATGTTGGATTACAGTTTTATATGTCACTCTGGGTTTCCTCTCGCTCCACACAAAAGATCTGAGTTTAGAGTTGACACTGGCGAAGTAAGACACAGGTACATCAATTGGGAGTGACCTGAAGAGATACAACAATCTAGGAAGCATCATCATTTTATATGTCGCGATCCTGCCTAACCATGAGATCATTATTTTGGAGTATTTATTTAGATCCTTTTCTATGGATATAGCTAAGTTTGGGTAGTTGGCTTGAAAGAGTCTTGAAGTAGGGAAAGTCATTTGAATCCCTAGGTAGGAAATTTCCGAGGTCTGCCAATCAAGTGCATGGTCAGTTTGTAGTTTGTGAAGAAGGGGTGTTGTAATATGAATAGGCAGTGCCTGTGATTTGTCCTGATTAATTTTGTAGTACGAAATTTGGCTGAAGATTTTGGTCGAATCAAAAAAGGATAATAATGAGGTTTGGGGATTTGTTAAAGTTAAAATAATATCATCTGCATATAGTGCTAATTTATATTCCTGATGTCCTATGCAAATACCTTTTATGTCCGGATTTTGTCTAATGGAAATGGCCAAGGGTTCCATTGCCAATATAAATAACAGAGGCGAGAAGGGACAACCCTGCCGGGTACCGTTGGTAATATTAAAATCCTCTGAGAGGACGCTATTGGTGTATACATGAGCCGAAGGATTGCTATACAGAGCTCCAATACCAGAGAGAACATCACCTTCAATACCAAATTCCATGAGAACTGCAAAAGCATAATCCCAATTAATACGATCAAATGCTTTTTCAGCATCGATCGTAAGGAATACAGACGGGATTTTCCGACTCTCACAGCATTGGAGCATTGCCACAACCCTCCTGGTGTTATCCGGGCCCTGTCTGCCCCTCATGAATCCCACTTGATCTTTATGTATTATATCAGGTAAGACATTTTGAAATCTGGAGGCCAATATTGATGCATAAAGTTTAACATCTACATTGCCCTTTGTGGAGCTTAAACGTAAATTTAATTTGCATAACGATGACTTCTACAGATACTTGAATATAAAACATTTCGTTAATACCTACAATGTATCTGATACCTATCCATCTCCACATGGGGCCTCAGTTACGAAATTTTTTAAACGAAAGAAAGGAATAAGAGTGTTTTATGACATATTGATTGATACCCAGCGCCAGAAGAACAACTCATATATGCTTAAATGGAGGTCAGACCTGAATATAACTCTGGACCATGATGAATGGAGTAAAGTTTTTCTCAGGATATACAAATTCTTCCATAATACTGGTCACAGAGAAGCCTTGCTCAAAACATGCCTTAGATGGTACTATACTCCCAATAGATTACATCTAATGTACCCAACACATTCAGACAAATGTTGGAGAAACTGCGATAGTAGGGGCTCTCTTATTCATATACTATGGGAGTGCCCCATAATACGGCCCTTATGGTCAGCTGTCTCTGTACTCCTGAAAGGGGTCCTTGGATATAATGTATTGCTCACGCCCCAACTTGCTGGTTGGACTGGAGGAATACCCTGAGGATGCACAATCGATTATTGCACACATATTAATGGCCTCTAAACTGATAATCACGAGACATTGGAAATCTGTTGATACCCCACATATAGCAGAAATATGGCAGTCTGTCAACAAAACTTGTGTTTTCGAACAGGCCATAGCGAATGTACAATTTAATACAAGTAAATTTCGCCACAGGTGGGATCATTGGATACACAGCAAATATAGTTCACTATGAACTATGACACATCAGGAGCTTCTGCACTGTTTGATTTTATATTTTGATTTTCTTCTTTATAATAATGTTCACTAGGTTTTGCTTTATGACTATAATTGGCGAACTGAGAATAACTATAAGTACTCCTTTCTCTTCTTTTACATAAGTATTATAACTACACGTCTACTTATATGTTAAATACTTTTGCTAGCGGAAATCGCGAACTATAGAAGAACTGTGTACTCCATAAGATCTTACACATATTACTATATTATCACCGCTTAGCTATCAATGTAAGGAATGATATTGCCAATTTTTCCTTCCTTCTGTTTATCTGTACTTAAAAATGTTACTGTCTTAATAAACAAATATTTGAAAGAAGGTCAAGGGGCGAAAAGCAGGCCATAGTGCGGAGAATTGCTTTCCATCTGTGGCAGAAGCATGGGTGCACTCATCGGAAGGATGCGATTCTAAAAAAGTGGTCAGATCTGAAGCGCCACCGGATGGATCTGATCACTAAGATCCGAGATAAATCTCTTCCAGGCACAAAACTTATTAGCATAACTGAGCAGATAGATAACACAATATGTTGGTGAGAGAAATAAGTATTTTTTAACCCTTTACAATAAATCACTTAGTACAGTGGTGTTGAACTGATGGGAAAGGGTGCTAAAAGTGGCAATATGAGACCTCTTTCTGGGCCACATATGTTTTTTGACTTTACACAGTTGACTTTGGCCCCTGAAGCTTGTCTAAACTCCTCGCACGTCTGGACGAGTGTAGACAACAAGCATCGATCAGGACAATTAGGCCACATGCCCCAATGAAGTCATAGACTCGAATCACTCTTCTTCCCTGGGGAGTGGCCCAACACCCAATAGCAGCAGTGAGTTGAAGCTGAACTTAATCAACGATGCTCAAAGGCAGAGTTCCGGGGGTACCCACAGGGTCCTGGGCCGGCAGGTCAAGGCAGACACTGATGATACTACACTTGATCTAAGCCAAAAGGAGAAGAAAGATAGGTGTAGTTAATTATTATGCCATCCAGACACTACCATAGATTAATTTGTGTACCCTTAACTGTAATTTGGCTTTACTTGTTTATCTTGGCATTTTTTAAAAATTTGGTCATCATCATCATTACAGATGCTCCGCTTCCCAAAGTGAGAGCCAAGCTCTCTAAAAAGAAGAAGGTGGTGGAGGTGGAGACAGACCACTCGGACGAGCAGGAAGAGGCAGGGCCATCAGGCTATCGGGCCCATAGCCCACCTGCTGCAGTGGAGGAGGGTGATGACTCTGAGGAGGCAGAAGAGGAGATGGTCACTACCCCCCGACAAGAAGGTAAATGGATGATGTGGACATTTTTATTTATTCAGTGTCCCAGAAAGCTAATGTTACGGGTGGGAGTACTGATTTCCATAACGTATCTAACTGCCACATCCATTTTTGGAAGTACGATATAACAAGCATGCAATATATAAATTTTTCTAAGAATATATTTTAACAAACTATATTATTTTTTTAAATGAAGAAAATATAATAAAACAGGCAACAAATAAAGTACAACACCTAACAGTAATATAAAATATAAACACTAAAAAGTAATTGATCAACATCAAAACCATTAACGTAACTACTAAGTCAATAACCCAAAACTAAAAGGAACTATTATTAATCCTACCTAAACCAATATATTTACAGATTTACATAGTAACATAGTATATAAGACCGAAAAAAGACATTTGTCCATCCAGTTCGGCCTGTTTCCTACAAGTTGATCCAGAGGAAGGCAAAAAACCCCTGTGAGGCAGAAGCCAATTTTCCTCACATAAGGGGAAAAAAAATTTCTTCCCGACTCCAATCAGGCAATCACAATAACTCCCTGGATCAACGACCCCTCTCTAGTAGCTATAGCCTGTAATATTATTACACTCCAGAAATACATCCAGTCCCCTCTTGAATTCCTTTATTGTACTCACCATCACCACCTCCTCAGGCAGAGAGTTCCATAGTCTCACTGCTCTTACAGTGAAGAATCCTTTTCTATGTTTAATTGTGTACAATACAAACCTTCTTTCCTCCAGACGCAGAGGATGTCCCCTTGTCACAGTCACAGTCCTGGGGATAAATAGATGATGGGAGAGATCTCTGTACTGACCCCTGATATATTTATACATAGTTATTAGATCTCCCTCAGTCGTCTTTTTTCTAAAGTGAATAACCCTAATTTTGATAACCTTTACGGTACTGTAGATCCCTCATTCCAGTTATTACTTTAGTTGCCCTCCTCTGAACCCTCTCCAGCTCTGCTATGTCTGTCTTGTTCACAGGAGCCCAGAACTGTACACAGTACTCCATGTGTGGTCTAACCAGTGATTTTCAAGAACAAAATATCATCTGCTTTATAAAACAATTAATGATTGTATTTTAATGTACATTTCCATATTTTATTTCATTTATTTTACAGCTGACAACATCATGTTAAAAAAATAAAAATAATGCGACGGAAGCACCAGCCGCAAATGCAGCAGTTCAGGGAGCAGCAAACCAGGAAGATGAGGCAGCTCAAGATGCAGTTCTCCCACCAAATGCGAGCCATGGAGGAGGCTCATCTTAAGGACATCGATGATCTGCTGGAGGAGCAGAGAAAATTTAAAAATTACCCTAATTTTTTTGGTTATTTATATATTTATGTTAAAAAATAATTCTATTTTGTTAAAGATTATTTTATAAAACTATAATGTTAAATCAAATTTATTGTGTTTTGTTTGATTGGAAACAAAGGGTACAGATAGTGTTGCCCATATTAATAATTATTTTTCATTACTGTAATCTTTCAAGGGTTTCAAGTTCAACTGGTTTATGTGTTAGATCTGGTAAGGTTTTTGGTAAGGCTGAAAAAACACCCGGAAAGGGCTAGAGGGCTGCAAAAGGCAGCAAAATGTAGGTAAATCCCTGCAAACAAATGTAGATAGGGAAATGATGAGTTAACATAAAATAAATAAAAATTAAACAATATTAATTGGAGTGAGGTCCCATAGCACAGAATCAGGCTTCAAGTCACCCAACAATGGAGAAGGTCACTTACTATTATTTCGACCCCAGCACCCAGACAAAGGAGAGAGGTCCCACAGCAGAGAATCTGGCATCATATCAACCACCACAGGAGTAGGCCACCATTTAGTTACTTTGACCCCTTCACCCAGACAGAGGAGAGAGGCCCCACAGCAGAGAATCAGGCATCATATCAACCACCACAGGAGTAGGCCACCATTTAGTTACTTTGACCCCTTCACCCAGACAGAGGAGAGAGGCCCCACAGCAGAGAATCAGGCATCATATCAACCACCACAGGAGTAGGCCACCATTTAGTTAACTTTGACCCCTTCACCCAGACAGAGGAGAGAGGCCCCACTGCAGAGAATCAGGCATCATATCAACCACCACAGGAGTAGGCCACCATTTATTAACTTTGACCCCTTCACCCAGACAGAGGAGAGAGGCCCCACAGCAGAGAATCAGGCATCATATCAACCACCACAGGAGTAGGCCACCATTTATTTACTTTGACCCCTTCACCCAGACAGAGGAGAGAGGCCCCACAGCAGAGAATCAGGCATCATATCAACCACCACAGGAGTAGGCCACCATTTAGTTAACTTTGACCCCTTCACCCAGACAGAGGAGAGAGGTCCCACAGCAGAGAATCAGGCATCATATCAACCACCACAGGAGTAGGCCACCATTTAGTTACTTTGACCCCTTCACCCAGACAGAGGAGAGAGGTCCCACAGCAGAGAATCAGGCATCATATCAACCACCACAGGAGTAGGCCACCATTTATTTACTTTGACCCCTTCACCCAGACAGAGGAGAGAGCCCCACAGCAGAGAATCAGGCATCATATCAACCACCACAGGAGTAGGCCACCATTTATTAACTTTGACCCTTCACCCAGACAGAGGAGAGAGGCCCTACAGCAGAGAATCAGGCATCATATCAACCACCACAGGAGTAGGCCACCATTTAGTTACTTTGACCCCTTCACCCAGACAGAGGAGAGAGGTCCCACAGCAGAGAATCAGGCATCATATCAACCACCACAGGAGTAGGCCACCATTTATTAACTTTGACCCCTTCACCCAGACAGAGGAGAGAGGCCCCACAGCAGAGAATCAGGCATCATATCAACCACTACAGGAGTAGGCCACCATTTATCAACTTTGACCCCTTCACCCAGACAGAGGAGAGAGGCCCCACAGCAGAGAATCAGGCATCATATCAACCACCACAGGAGTAGGCCACCATTTAGTTACTTTGACCCTTCACCCAGACAGAGGAGAGAGGTCCCACAGCAGAGAATCAGGCATCATATCAACCACCACAGGAGTAGGCCACCATTTATTAACTTTGACCCCTTCACCCAGACAGAGGAGAGAGGCCCCACAGCAGAGAATCAGGCATCATATCAACCACCACAGGAGTAGGCCACCATCTATTTACTTTGACCCCTTCACCCAGACAGAGGAGAGAGGCCCCACAGCAGAGAATCAGGCATCATATCAACCACCACAGGAGTAGGCCACCATTTATTAACTTTGACCCCTTCACCCAGACAGAGGAGAGAGGCCCCACAGCACATATTCTGGCATCATATCAACCACCACAGGAGAAGGCCTCTTTCAGTGACTTAGGCCTTTGGACCCAGACAGAGGAGAGAGGTCAGAGATTAGCTTCATATCCCCCAGCACAGCAGAAGACCGCTTTATTTGACTTAGGCCTCAGCACCCAGACAGAGGACAGAGGTAGCATGGCAGAGGTTATGGCTTTATGTCACCCGATAGTTTAACAGGCCACTTTCTGGGCCACATATGTTTTTTGACTTTACACAGTTGACTTTGGCCCCTGAAGCTTGTCTAAACTCCTCGCACGTCTGGACGAGTGTAGACAACAAGCATCGATCAGGACAATTAGGCCACATGCCCCAATGAAGTCATAGACTCGAATCACTCTTCTTCCCTGGGGAGTGGCCCAACACCCAATAGCAGCAGTGAGTTGAAGCTGAACTTAATCAACGATGCTCAAAGGCAGAGTTCCGGGGGTACCCACAGGGTCCTGGTCCGGCAGGTCAAGGCAGACACTGATGATACTACACTTGATCTAAGCCAAAAGGAGAAGAAAGATAGGTGTAGTTAATTATTATGCCATCCAGACACTACCATAGATTAATTTGTGTACCCTTAACTGTAATTTGGCTTTACTTGTTTATCTTGGCATTTTTAAAAATTTGGTCATCATCATCATTACAGATGCTCCGCTTCCCAAAGTGAGAGCCAAGCTCTCTAAAAAGAAGAAGGTGGTGGAGGTGGAGACAGACCACTCGGACGAGCAGGAAGAGGCAGGGCCATCAGGCTATCGGGCCCATAGCCCACCTGCTGCAGTGGAGGAGGGTGATGACTCTGAGGAGGCAGAAGAGGAGATGGTCACTACCCCCGACAAGAAGGTAAATGGATGATGTGGACATTTTTATTTATTCAGTGTCCCAGAAAGCTAATGTTACGGGTGGGAGTACTGATTTCCATAACGTATCTAACTGCCACATCCATTTTTGGAAGTACGATATAACAAGCATGCAATATATAAATTTTTCTAAGAATATATTTTAACAAACTATATTATTTTTTTAAATGAAGAAAATATAATAAAACAGGCAACAAATAAAGTACAACACCTAACAGTAATATAAAATATAAACACTAAAAAGTAATTGATCAACATCAAAACCATTAACGTAACTACTAAGTCAATAACCCAAAACTAAAAGGAACTATTATTAATCCTACCTAAACCAATATATTTACAGATTTACATAGTAACATAGTATATAAGACCGAAAAAGACATTTGTCCATCCAGTTCGGCCTGTTTCCTACAAGTTGATCCAGAGGAAGGCAAAACCCCTGTGAGGCAGAAGCCAATTTTCCTCACATAAGGGGAAAAAATTTCTTCCCGACTCCAATCAGGCAATCACAATAACTCCCTGGATCAACGACCCTCTCTAGTAGCTATAGCCTGTAATATTATTACACTCCAGAAATACATCCAGTCCCCTCTTGAATTCCTTTATTGTACTCACCATCACCACCTCCTCAGGCAGAGAGTTCCATAGTCTCACTGCTCTTACAGTGAAGAATCCTTTTCTATGTTTAATTGTGTACAATACAAACCTTCTTTCCTCCAGACGCAGAGGATGTCCCCTTGTCACAGTCACAGTCCTGGGGATAAATAGATGATGGGAGAGATCTCTGTACTGACCCCTGATATATTTATACATAGTTATTAGATCTCCCCTCAGTCGTCTTTTTCTAAAGTGAATAACCCTAATTTTGATAACCTTTTACGGTACTGTAGATCCCTCATTCCAGTTATTACTTTAGTTGCCCTCCTCTGAACCCTCTCCAGCTCTGCTATGTCTGTCTTGTTCACAGGAGCCCAGAACTGTACACAGTACTCCATGTGTGGTCTAACCAGTGATTTTCAAGAACAAAATATCATCTGCTTTATAAAACAATTAATGATTGTATTTTAATGTACATTTCCATATTTTATTTCATTTATTTTACAGCTGACAACATCATGTTAAAAAAATAAAAATAATGCGACGGAAGCACCAGCCGCAAATGCAGCAGTTCAGGGAGCAGCAAACCAGGAAGATGAGGCAGCTCAAGATGCAGTTCTCCCACCAAATGCGAGCCATGGAGGAGGCTCATCTTAAGGACATCGATGATCTGCTGGAGGAGCAGAGAAAATTTAAAAAATTACCCTAATTTTTTTGGTTATTTATATATTTATGTTAAAAAATAATTCTATTTTGTTAAAGATTATTTTATAAAACTATAATGTTAAATCAAATTTATTGTGTTTTGTTTGATTGGAAACAAAGGGTACAGATAGTGTTGCCCATATTAATAATTATTTTTCATTACTGTAATCTTTCAAGGGTTTCAAGTTCAACTGGTTTATGTGTTAGATCTGGTAAGGTTTTTGGTAAGGCTGAAAAAACACCCGGAAAGGGCTAGAGGGCTGCAAAAGGCAGCAAAATGTAGGTAAATCCCTGCAAACAAATGTAGATAGGGAAATGATGAGTTAACATAAAATAAATAAAAATTAAACAATATTAATTGGAGTGAGGTCCCATAGCACAGAATCAGGCTTCAAGTCACCCAACAATGGAGAAGGTCACTTACTATTATTTCGACCCCAGCACCCAGACAAAGGAGAGAGGTCCCACAGCAGAGAATCTGGCATCATATCAACCACCACAGGAGTAGGCCACCATTTAGTTACTTTGACCCTTCACCCAGACAGAGGAGAGAGGCCCCACAGCAGAGAATCAGGCATCATATCAACCACCACAGGAGTAGGCCACCATTTAGTTACTTTGACCCCTTCACCCAGACAGAGGAGAGAGGCCCCACAGCAGAGAATCAGGCATCATATCAACCACCACAGGAGTAGGCCACCATTTATTAACTTTGACCCCTTCACCCAGACAGAGGAGAGAGGCCCCACTGCAGAGAATCAGGCATCATATCAACCACCACAGGAGTAGGCCACCATTTATTTACTTTGACCCCTTCACCCAGACAGAGGAGAGAGGCCCCACAGCAGAGAATCAGGCATCATATCAACCACCACAGGAGTAGGCCACCATTTATTAACTTTGACCCCTTCACCCAGACAGAGGAGAGAGGCCCCACAGCAGAGAATCAGGCATCATATCAACCACCACAGGAGTAGGCCACCATTTAGTTACTTTGACCCCTTCACCCAGACAGAGGAGAGAGGTCCCACAGCAGAGAATCAGGCATCATATCAACCACCACAGGAGTAGGCCACCATTTAGTTACTTTGACCCCTTCACCCAGACAGAGGAGAGAGGTCCCACAGCAGAGAATCAGGCATCATATCAACCACCACAGGAGTAGGCCACCATTTATTTACTTTGACCCCTTCACCCAGACAGAGGAGAGAGGCCCCACAGCAGAGAATCAGGCATCATATCAACCACCACAGGAGTAGGCCACCATTTAGTTAACTTTGACCCCTTCACCCAGACAGAGGAGAGAGGCCCCACAGCAGAGAATCAGGCATCATATCAACCACCACAGGAGTAGGCCACCATTTAGTTACTTTGACCCCTTCACCCAGACAGAGGAGAGAGGTCCCACAGCAGAGAATCAGGCATCATATCAACCACCACAGGAGTAGGCCACCATTTATTAACTTTGACCCCTTCACCCAGACAGAGGAGAGAGGCCCCACAGCAGAGAATCAGGCATCATATCAACCACTACAGGAGTAGGCCACCATTTATCAACTTTGACCCTTCACCCAGACAGAGGAGAGAGGCCCCACAGCAGAGAATCAGGCATCATATCAACCACCACAGGAGTAGGCCACCATTTAGTTACTTTGACCCCTTCACCCAGACAGAGGAGAGAGGTCCCACAGCAGAGAATCAGGCATCATATCAACCACCACAGGAGTAGGCCACCATTTATTAACTTTGACCCCTTCACCCAGACAGAGGAGAGAGGCCCCACAGCAGAGAATCAGGCATCATATCAACCACCACAGGAGTAGGCCACCATCTATTTACTTTGACCCCTTCACCCAGACAGAGGAGAGAGGCCCACAGCAGAGAATCAGGCATCATATCAACCACCACAGGAGTAGGCCACCATTTATTAACTTTGACCCCTTCACCCAGACAGAGGAGAGAGGCCCCACAGCACATATTCTGGCATCATATCAACCACCACAGGAGAAGGCCTCTTTCAGTGACTTAGGCCTTTGGACCCAGACAGAGGAGAGAGGTCAGAGATTAGCTTCATATCCCCAGCACAGCAGAAGACCGCTTTATTTGACTTAGGCCTCAGCACCCAGACAGAGGACAGAGGTAGCATGGCAGAGGTTATGGCTTTATGTCACCCGATAGTTTAACAGGCCACTTTCATCTAGTTAGGCCCCGGCGCCCAGACAGAGGAGAGTTTCATTCAACTGTGGGTTACATAAAATTTGTATTAAATAAAGAAGTGGCCCGTAGTACAACAAGACATGTTTTAGGCAGTTATTAAGGACTACTCTGCACAAGGGAGGGACAGGTCCTGTGGGATCCATGCCTGGTTCATCTTTATGAACGTCAGCTTGTCCACATTGGCTGTGGACAGGCGGCTGCGCTTGTCAGTAATGACGCCCCCCACCGTGCTGAATACACGTTCTGATAAAACGCTGGCCGCCGGGCAGGAAAGCACCTCCAAGGCATAACATGCTAACTCTGGCCATGTGGACAATTTTGAAACCCAGAAGTTGAATGGGGCCGAACCGTCCGTCAGTATGTGGAGGGGTGTGCAGACATACTGTTCAACCATGTTAGTGAAATGCTGCCTCCTGCTAACACGTTCCGTATCAGGTGGTGGGGCAGTTAGCTGTGGCGTGGAGACAAAACTTGTCCACATTTATGCCATGCTAACCCTGCCCTCAGAGGAGCTGGCCGTGATACTGCTGCGTGGGCGACCTCTAGCTCCTCCTCTGCCTTGGCCTTGGCCTTACACCTGTTCCCCTGTGGCAGTTGGGAATGCTCTCAGGAGCGCGTCTACCAGCGTGCGCTTGTACTCGCGCATCTTCCTATCACGCTCCAGTGCAGGAAGTAAAGTGGGCACATTGTCTTTGTACCGGGGATCCAGCAGGGTGGCCACCCAGTAGTCAGCACACGTTAAAATGTGGGCAACTCTGCTGTCGCTGCGCAGGCACTGCAGCATGTAATCG